>JAQRGA010000049.1:0-203800 GCA_029237695.1 Conchocele bisecta | reverse complement strand
CCGTGTTCACGTTACCGTTGTGGCCGATTTTTTGATCGGCGGTGGCGATTACGATCTTATTATTGTAACCGTCAACCGGGTCGTCTCGTAGTATCATATTGCTCGGCGCCATATAAAGACCTATTCCAAATACATAGTCTACTGGGGTGCTGGCATTCTGTAAAACGTCTTGATAATTCTGGATCGCCTTCTCCAGGTCCACGTTAGCTGAGATGGCGTCCTCAACAAGTACCAAGAACTGTTTTTGCGCGTCAAACGCCGTTCCGAATCCTATTATAGAACTGCGAGTTTGTTTTTGTGCACCTAGTATAGCCCACACATATGTACGAATGGAGTCGTTGAGGCGAGTAACCCCGGCCTGAGTAAATCCAGTGCTTTTATCTAATATAAATGTACTCCATGCTATTCCAACTTTAGATGGTTGGTGTAGTGAAGCCGGATATGTTTGGTAGTAGGTTTTATCTGAGAACATATCAAGAAAAAAACTTGGTCTTTTATGTATTAGGAAACTTGACGTGTACCTCATAGTACTGCTATCGAATGTGCCATCAACAACTTTTACATCATTTCCAGCTTCTTCAAAAAAGGGGTCGCCCATTGAATCGTTCTTGGTGTAAACTTTTTGTTTCCAATCACGGTTTGGGTCCACACCAAATTCGTCCACATATCCGTTCGAACTCCTTACGGTTGTATGTGTTGGAAATGGGATTCCACCCGTCGTCTTGAGGTAGTTGAACACGTAATTCTTTCAAATCCTTCTAATAGTATAATAAACATGAAAGTTGTATAAGCTACTGCTCATCATGCTGTTACTTGGTTTTATGTGGTCTCCGAAAGATACACCACACCCAGTTGTGGCACACCACACGGCAAAATTTAGTTGGTTCTGCCAGAACTGCATCGGAGTTGCCCGCCATCCGTTTAACCCATCCACCGTACTAATCTTGGTCACCCTATATTTCTCAAATATGTTAGTGAAATTTGTGTCGAAAACCCATGCCCAAACTGACTCTTATTTTAGGGTGCACAAGCCAACCAATGGTGTTCTTTTGAGCGTATACACCACCAACTTTATACTTTACATTAGAGTTAAAGCTAAATGCTTTGGTATCCATTGAAAGATATTATTATGTTTGCTACTATAACTAATGTTCAAAAAGGGTTGTTGTGAACTTCAAAAATTAATAGACAACTGCTGCGGAAAACGCCGTGTAGGCCTTAGATCAATCACGTTCACGGTCGGGTGGAAAAACATTGAACTGTATAAGGAGATCAACCCAGTCGGGCAGGTAATAGACGGACTGTTAGAGACTATCGTACCCTTAGATTTTATTGAATCATCTGTCGTATTACCTCCCGGCCTTTGGGGTGTCAGAGATGTCCAAGCTTTAATCACAAAGAGTATGCCTGATTGTGTCAAGGTCACAGTCTCAAAAGCCACGGGGATTGCGACATTGGACGTTGATAAAAAATTAGAGATCACTCCGGGGTTGGCCTCAATGTTAGGATTTAAATATAACCCCCTATTACAACGAGAATGAAGGGCGAGTGTTCCCGTTGCACTTTGTCTTCCCCGCGGGTTATTACCACGGCGATACCCCAGTAAACTTCGCCTTCACGAAAACTCTCAGGGTGCACCTTGATCGGGTGAACACATCGTACAACACGATAGACGGATCCCCCAGCACATTACTGAACACTGTGCCCGCCAGCGATTGTTTCTATGGCGAGACTGTAACCTTAGACTTCCCACACCCAGAGATGAAAGTTTTGGAATCGGGACACATCCACGAGTTGAAGATTTATATTCTTGATGATAAAGGGCGAGAGTTGAAGAACGATTACCCGATTTCGGTCGTCCTAGAAATTTAAATTTCAAATTAATTATTTAGAATTAAACGCATGTTCGTAATATATATCAATCACATTATGAGTATATACGGACCAGGTAGTTCTTCCGATTGGGTGACAAATTCAAATAATTTGGAACCGGCAGAAGGGGGATTCATCCCGACAGAGGGCGACTTTTTAACTACCCAAAAAACAAAGGCCTTGATCAATAGAACTATATCGAGGGCCACGGACGAGATTCACAAGAGTCTACTATCACAACTTAGAGAATATGCCCTGGCTGTGAATACACAAAGTCGTGAAGAAACGCATACGGAACTAAACGAACTAGGTAAAAAAATAACCAAATTTAGAAAAGAGGCCCGGTCGGGTATTGATAAAGCCCGAGAAGACCGCAAGGCTGACATTACGGAGGTTTATGATGCGTTGCGCTTAGAAGACTCTCTCAGCAAAGAAGCCACACTTGCTGAATTAGACGGGAAAATAATCGATTTTCGAAATGAGGCCACGTCGGGTATTGAGAAAGCACGAGAAGACCACCAGGCGGACCTTATGAAGGCTTATGAGGTGTTGCGCTCAGAGGACTCTCTCATCAGAGAAGCGGCACTTACTGAACTAGATAAAAAAATAACCAAATTTAGAAAAGAGACCCGGTCGGGTATTGATAAAGTCCGAGAAGACCACCAGTCGAACCTTGCGGAGGCCATTGCGGAGGCTTATGATGCGTTGCGCTTAGAGAACTCTCACAGTAAAGAAGTGACACTTACCGAACTAGATGGTAAAATAGCTGAATTTCTGAAAGAGACCAGGTCGGGGGTTGAGGGGGTCCGAGAAGACCACAAAGAGGCCATTGCGGAGGCTTATGGGGCGTTACGCTCAGAGGACTCTCTCAACAGAGAAGCGGCACTTACTGACATATACAAAAAAATAACCGAATTTAAAAAAGAGACCCGGTTTGATCTTGATGGAGTCCGAACGGGTATTGAGAAAGCCCTAGAAGACCACCAGGCGGATATTACGGAGGCTTATAGGGTGTTGCTCTTAGAGGACTCTATCAACAGAGAAGCGACACTTACTGAACTAGATGGAAAAATAACCGAATTTCAAAAAGAGGCCCGGTCGGGGGTTGAGAAAGCCCGAGAAGACCACAAGGTAGCCATTGCGAAGGCTTATGAGGTGTTGCGCTCAGAAGACTCTCTCATCAGAGAGGCGGCGGTTGCTGAACTAGATGAAAAAATAACTGAATTTCAAAAAGAGACCCGGTCGGGTATTGATAAAGCCTTAGAAGGCCACCAGTCGACCATTACGGAGGCTTATGATGCGTTGCGCTTAGAGAACTCTCTCAACAGAGAAGCGACACTTACCGAACTAGATGAAAAAAATAACCGATAAACTGAAACATGATCGTATAGCCGCGACCAAAGCTCTTGAGGAGGCCTCTTATAAGATTCGTACTGAGGCATATAACGCAAACAATGCGCTTGCCGGAATAGTGAAAACAATGAAAACGCCAAAACGTGTCATAACAGTTTGGGCTGAGAAGCGGGGCCCATTGGTTGTTGGGCACTATGAATATTCGTTCGGTGCCAAAGCGAGTAATAAATATGGGGGATACACTATGACAGCTGCAGGTGAAGTTGTCCAAATGGCGGTCTGCTCGGTTAATGCTAATGGTAAACCTGTGGGCGCGGTCGCGATAAATATTGTAGTAGATGGGGAAGAACGGGGGTTGGAGTCACTAAAATCTCTGGAGATAGTTCGACGGTGGTTTCGTTTGCCGGTGATGATCGAATTAGACTTTCCCAAGGTAGTGTTATTATCTTTGTTACGAAAATCGGTGACTCAGAGAGTTCTTCCACTATTGTCTCATTGTTAATTGAACTTATTGTGTAAATACTAATATATTGAAATAAATTTAACTATGAACGAATCACCACTTCCAATTGTCAATACCGATCCACCAACACTGTATCCAACTCTCAATACCACTCCCCCAACACTATATCCAATTAACGAAAGAAGTTCAGATTTTAGGTTGAATAATATCGTCGCTATGCAGGATATTTTAGTTAGAGAATGTGCAAATAGAAAAAGACACGCTAAAAAATATAAGCGCGCGGCAAACATAGCTGAAGCATCTAGTACGGTTCTGGCAAGTGTTTCTGTGTTGTGTGGGGCGGGAACAGCTGCAACTATATCCACCATTATAACGGTTCCTGTAGCGGGTATTTTATGTGCGGTGTCGGCCGTTTCTGGGTTGCTGTGTATGGTAATTAGGGCGGCGGGTGGAAAACTCGAGAAAAAAAGTAGAAAACATGATAGAATATCCGTTCTCGCTAGGTCTAAGAAAAATAGCATCGACGTTATGGTGTCCAAAGCGTTGGCCGATAAGAAAATATCAAATTTAGAGTTTGAATCCGTGGTGGAAGAAATGGGGAGATATGAAGAATTAAAAAATGATATAAGAATCAAGGCGAGCGCCACCATGCCCAAAAATTGAGTGTAACTGATTGGGATAAATTTAGGGTTAAAACTTGGAAATAAAGTCGGAGGAAATGTTACAGCACCATTGTGATATTTTATAAAATTATTTTTTTAAAAATAATTAATTTTCTTATTTTTTCAAAATTATTAATTATTAATTATATTGGTGCAGTAAACAATTTATTAATTAATTTTAGGAAAATTATTAACAATTAAAAAAAAAAAAAAAAAAAAAAAAAGTTTAGGTCCTACCGAGGCTCGAACCCGCGCCAGCAAAACCCTTCTGGGTCCACCTCGCTAAGCCCTTCGCTTAAATCTCTCTTTTCTCTTTTTTTTCGGCTTAGCGAGGTGTGTCACGCTCACATCTCCTCCACCCCATCATTGGACCGATACCGCGGACCCCTCCTCTTCATTACCTCCATCCGCTATAATGTGTAGAGCGGCCAGAGTGAAGTACATGTGGCGAAACCTATCTCACTGTTGAGATATTAGTGCCGGCGTACCCGACAATGAACTGTGTTTATTTCTCGATATAATAAACCTAACTTTGTTGGTGAAAATATATAAATAAATTAATTATTAATTAATTAGTTCTGTTCAATAATAATTTTTTCAATATCTTTATAAGCGATATCGTAGAAATGTATATTCGTAAATAAATCGTTGGGTTTTAACAATTTTATATAATACACCTTAGTTTCATATCCGATACGCATTATCCGTCTTAATGTTTGTATTTGCCTCTTGTATGGTTGACATAATTGCCGGTATAATATTGTAAATGTAACGTTTTATCGGAGCGTAATAAATTACGCTGGTATTTCATATATTCGATATCGCCTAGTGTTCTCATTTTATAGAATTTATATATAGGATTATAACCCCCATAAGCTTCGTAAACTTCTTCAACACAGTTATTAAAAAATTTCAATTCCAATTGTATTGTATTATCCATTTTCTCTAATAGTTGTTTTTTTTTCTGTTCAATAATTTTCAATTTCTTCTAATAATTTTCCAATTTCTTCGTTAAAAGTGATATCGTAGAAACGCATATCCGTCAACGAATCTTTGATTTCAAACTGTTTTATAAAATTAGTTTGATAATGTTTCGGTAGTGTTTCTCCGATCCTATTTAGTCGCTTCATTACATAAATTTGATACTTATACCGGCGACATAATTGCCGGTTTAATATTGTAAATGCAACGTTTTTATCGCAGCGTAATAAATTACGCTGATATTTCATGTATTCGATACCACATAGTATTGTCATTTTACCGTGTTTTAATACTGTAGAAACAACAGCGTAAAATGCTTCATCCAAGTCATTACAAACGTCCAATTCGTTGTGTATTTTATTATTCATTTTGTTATAATATTTTATATAACCTATTAAATTTATCTGTTCAATTGGACGTGAAAACAACATGATGTATTTATGACACCAATTTTGAATTTTTCGTGGTTGGTGGGACAATTTCCTCGTTACCTAATTTTTAGATTTTTTGGGGGTGGTGGAGTAGTATATAGGGTGGAGAAATGATACCACCGTTAGGTGGTATCATTTTGACTCCCTATATACTACTTTCACAATTTAGTCGCTGGTTAAACTGTAAAATCTACATGTACCGCATTAATGGCATCAATCAAAGCATGTTTCGTGAATTTGGTATGTTTACACCAATATGTACATGTAGCTGAGTTCACGAACATTTTAGACATACAACATGCTAACATACTATTTTTTTGTCGTTATTCTTTTGTGTGATTGATTTTGTCGTACAATTATGTATGATTTTTTAAAATTGCTTTCTATTTAGGCCATATCTGCGGTACATTGTAGTATGTGTGTATTGTTTATTTTCTGTAGTACGCTATGTTTAGTATGTGTAATCCACCTTATGAGTCTGTATTGTTAAATGTCCATTTCTCAAGGGGGGTTCTCGTCTGGAAGTATGTGCCGGAGAAGCACGTGTTGGCCAAGGGTAAGTCAAGCCATTGCTGATATTCAGGAAACAGTACAGTTTTTATCTGATTTGTCGTCGTTGCGTATTTTATGACACCGTTCCGGGTAAATACGCTGCTGACTTCGTTAGGCATCTTCCTCTTGATCGACATAAACACCTGCTGGTTGAGCTTCGTTAGGTCTTCGTTAGGCCCCTGATTATTTAGTAGATAATATACATGAACTTTTCAGGTGTCATTGCACAATAGTCTTATTGACATGGAACTGCATGTAATTTTATCAGCACCAACTCTTTATTCTATAGCCCACCCCATGCGCCACACAGGTTAAGGCCAAATTTTAGACCAATCCATGCAGAATTTACATGTTTCTGTTAGCCATTGCACACTTGATTTCCCTTATAAATGTTCTTGTTCAACCTTCAAGTGATACATTTGTAATTATTTTCAGAGTTCGCCAATCACATCTGGAGGCCTTGAGAATACCAGCTGTTCAGCAGTGTAGCCACATTTTCTGACGGGGGATTCATACCCGAGGCCAAGTGATATGCAGCAGGTTACATGCCGGATCGAACCCGTTGGCCCGGCTTTAAATTACCATAGCTGTTGATAGACCGTTAAACATCAATAAATCAATCAATTCATGCGATTGATAGTGATCTACAGTTACATGTTGTACAGAAATTGGTACATTGTGTTTGTTGAATGTATGAAATATCACACTTTTGGTTTGACAAATCAGCAGATGGGTTGATCAATTAGATTAACTCAAATACTTGTTTGTCTGAAATTGCATACGTTCGGCAATACGTGTGTGTGCAATGAGTGTACTGTGACTTAATTGAAGTCTTAAAGAGTCCAGTGTATATTTTAATCACATGGTTGTAAATAATACAAATATCTTTTATTACACATACCGTTTACTTACTTCTTAAGCTCGGTTGTATATCTACTGCTCGGTTGTATATCTACTGCTAATCAGTTAATTTCAATCTGATTTGAGATGATATTGATTGTTTAAGCCTTTTCGTAGTAAGATGCCTTTGTACACAGACACTTTTAGACAGGTGAATAAAAACATATCTGATTTATTTGCACTGTCACGATTAGCGATTAGCGGTAGCTATACAATGTGGGACGCTAGAAAGAAATAAGCCAACAGCAGTTGCCGTTGCCTCTGATTTTTTTAACCAGGATAAGCGCAGTGGCCAGGTCAACATTTTAGTAAAAAAAATAAATATATAATGATGCGAGTATGGGGCTGATTCATATATTCACACGTGTCCCGTGTCACAAACATGTTGTAGCATGGCATTGCAGTTAATACTGATCCTGTGAAATGTGTCGATTGGTGCGCAGCAGTTTTGTGACACCATGGGATGACTGCGTTTATCACATAACACGAGTATATGTCATGCATAAACATGCTTATGTGTATATATAGTCCGGAGTGTATATGCATGCAGTTCCATACTATGCAACAAGTACATGTAATGTTGTATATGTATTTGTTGAAATGTATTACTGTTTACTCAATGTTTTAGCGACCCGTCTCTTGTAATTCTTTTAGAATGGCAATTGTATGTGTGCCTGTGTTGTACTATTGTTCTTTGTTTTATGATGTACAGTTGATGATACGTAAATAAACAATTTAACAACTGTGAATTGCGGGAGGTTGACTAGGAACATGCAGAGGGTAAATTTAAAGCCCCTATGCGGCTTAAGTTGCCGAATTTGGCCTCCTATTGGGTTTTCCCACACATAAATCCAACATGTTTCTATTTACACACACTTTGAAACTGTTTGCATTCATTTTGGTACAAAAATGAGTTTGTAGTCGATGAAAATATCAATATTTGTGATAAACAAACAGCAGGTGCGTGTTTCAAAGTCCGATCGATTTTCCGATAGATGCTCGGGTCAACTGCTCAACTCCCTGATTCGCGGCGGCCGATGAATTCCGATAGCCAGAGTTTATCGACTCGCTTCCGAGCCGAAGCCGTTGGGTTACGGAAATTAATTTGTCAATATTTACATTTTGCACTGAGTGGTACACAAAACAAGTTTTTGTTGTCTTCACATTGCGATTAAGATGTAAATCTCAAGACTTGAGATGTATCTATTAGGCTATATGTTAGTTTGTGTACTAAATCAGTTGCCAAACATGTTTTTGTGTTTGAAAAAATCGGAAAATTGTAATACTGAGCCGTTCAGGGCCTTTAGCAATGGGTTTCGTTCTTGCCTGAATCCTATATCCGTGTTTTGCCCCTCATGTACATTTTATTTTTTACTTTCTTGATAGTTGAATCCAGTTAATACAGATTATCAAAGTAATACATATTGGTACTAATCATATTACTTTTACAGAGTCTGGCTAAGTGAATCTGGTGTTGCTGGGACCTGGCAGCAGGTCAGGTTATGCTACGGTCTGGCCTGAATATATATTTTTAGGATATGTCTGTCCGTTAGTAAGTTTATTTTTTGGAAGTTTTTGTAAGAGTTAATTTAATCACCTAGGGGTCCTAAGTGCGTTGACAGAACCACATTTTCTAGTTTTCTGTAAGTATTCAGTTTTCAGTTCTCAGTTTGTGTTTTGACCCTGTTAACCCGGCCTAAAATGACCTACATGTAGTTTCAATACCATTAAATAAATAAATAATTGATTGTATGTAATTTTTACTATGTAATTTCATACAATCGACAAGGAAAACAATCACAACAACTGTGTTTGATTGTATGACATTTCATGCATTCACAAATATTTGTTTTTCCAAGACTTACTCGTGTTAATTAAAGCTGTAGAGTTGAGTATTATTTACATGTATTTTGATCATAATTTCATACAGCCATTAATAGACAAACCGTCACTGAATTTGATTCTATTAAATTTCATTCGTTCAGCAAGATGTGTGTGCAATGAGTTATTGAGCGTTAATTGAAGTCTCAGAGTGCAGTGTTATCTATTTTGATTGTATATAATTTCATGCAATCACCAGTGGAAAAAACATTTGTTAACTGAGGCTTACGGTTGTAGAATCCGCATTTTCTTTCTGCTGATTGTATGTAATTTATTTCAAACGAATATGTAATTTCATACAATCACCAATGGAAAAAACTATAACTTTCACTGTGTTTGATTTTATGAAATTTCATATACTCCCGAATGTTTGTTAACTTTGGCTCAAAGTTTTAGATCCAGTATTATTTATTTTGATCGTATGTAATCATGCAATCACTTTGACTGTGTTTGATTGTATGAAATTTCATACTTTCGCAAATACTTGTTAGTCCAGTATTATTTATTTCGATGTTATGTAATTTCATACAATCACCAATAATGGAAAAACTGTCTCATTGACTGTTTTTGATTGTATGAAATTTCATACGTTCGCAAATGTTTGTTTTCTGAGACTTAGTTAACGCTGTATATAGTCCAGTATTATTTATTTTGATCGTATGTAATTTCATACAATCACCAATAATGGAAAAACTGTCTCATTGACTGTTTTTGATTGTATGAAATTTCATACGTTCGCACATATTTGTTTCCTGAGACTTAGTAAAAGCTGCATAGTCCAGTATTATATATTTTGGTCGTATGTAATTTGAAACAATCACCAAAGATGGAAAAGCGATCAATGAGTTTGATTGTATGAAATTTCATACGTTCGCAAATGTTTGTTTTCTGAGACTTAGTTAAAGCTGTATATATAGTCCAGTATTATTTATTTTGATCGTATGTAATTTCATACAATCACCAATAATGGAAAAACTGTCTCATTGACTGTTTTTGATTGTATGAAATTTCATACGTTCGCAAATGTTTGTTTTCTGAGACTTAGTTAAAGCTGTATATAGTCCAGAGTGTTATTTATTTTGATCGTATGTAATTTCATACAATCGCCAATAATGGAAAAAAAACTGTCTGATTGACTGTTTTTGATTGTAGGAAATTTCATACGTTCGCAAATGTTTGTTTTCTGAGACTTATTAAAAGCTGTATATAGTCCAGTGTTATTTATTTTGATCGTATGTAATTTCATACAATCGCCAATAATGGAAAAAAACTGTCTGATTGACTGTTTTTGATTGTAGGAAATTTCATACGTTCGCAAATGTTTGTTTTCTGAGACTTATTAAAAGCTGCATAGTCCAGTATTATTTATTTTGATCGTATGTAATTTCATACAATCGCCAATAATGGAAAAAACTGTCTCATTGACTGTTTTTGATTGTATGAAATTTCATACGTTCGCAAATATTTGTTTTCTGAGACTTAGTAAAAGCTGTATATAGTCAATGTATTATTTATTTCGATCGTAATTTCAAACAATCACCAATGATGGAAAAGCGATCAATGAGTTTGACTGTATGAAATTTCATACGTTCGCAAATGTTTTGTGTTCATTGTATGAAACTGTATTATTATTAAAAGAATTACAAAATTGGCATGAATTGTTGTGTATATATTCAGATAATGGTACTCGTTCAAACCAAAACTATGTACATGGTTGGGTCTGATTTGAAAATATGGTCTTTCCGAATGTATGATATTTCATACAATCGTAAAAAAAATGTACCAATAATGGAATTTGGTTGTATCCAAAACACTGATTTATGCTGTATAGAAGGGAATTTTTGAAAATATGGTCTTTACGAATGTATGATATTTCATACAATCGTAAAAAAAAATGTACCAATAATGGAATTTGGTTGTATCCAAAACGCTGATTTATGCTGTATAAAAGGGAATTTTTGGGAAAATCCCTTTTTATTTGGGAAAGCGTTCCACCCATTTCGGATCCTAAAAACTAAAGTTTTACATTTTAAATTATTAAAATAGAACATATGCATACCAATATATATGCACATTTTTAAAAACTGGCAGCCACCTTGGATTTAAGCATTTCTACAAAGGTGTCGCGAGTGGCACTCAACGGATTCGGATTCAGCACATCAACTACATACAGGAACTGCAAAAGAAACGTTGTATATATAACAAAACAAGGTTGGACCACTTTTGCATGGGCTCTAACCTGGACTAATACAACATACTTAAGATGTTAACATAAGACAGCTGCGGGTCCCGTAATGTAGCATTGACAATACACCATACTTAAGATGTTAACATAAGACAGCTGGAGGTCCCGTAATGTAGCATTGACAATACACCATACTCAGGATGTTAACATAAGATAGCTGGGGGTCCCGTAATGTACCATTGACAATACACCATACATAAGATGTTAACATAAGACAGATGGGGGTCCCGTAATGTACCATTGACAATACAACATACTTAATATGTCAATATAAGACAGATGGGGGTCCCGTAATGTACCATTGACAATACACCATACTTAAGATGTTAACATAAGACAGCTGGGGGTCCCGTAATGTAACATTGACAATACACCATACTTAGGATGTTAACATAAGACAGCTGGGGGTCCCGTAATGTACCATTGACAATACACTATATTTAAGATGTTATCATAAGACAGCTGGAGGTCCCGTAATGTACCATTGACAATACACCGTACTTCAGCTATTAACATAAGACAGCTGGTGGTCCTGTAATGAAGCATTGAAAATACAACATACTTAAGATGTTAACATAAGACAGCTGGGGCATCCCGTAATGTACTATTGACAACACAACATAATATAGCGGTGGGGTCCCTTAATGTAACATTGACAATACACGGTACTTAATATGTTAACACAAGACAGCTGGGGTGGGGGGTGGTCCCGTAAAATTGAGCCATGATTGAAGTATTTTGGGGACTGATATTATTTGTGTCCTGTTTAAGATACAGTAGGTTGTAGTATTTATTACCTTCTGTAGGTACGACAACAACCGCCACTCCAACAACAACCACCACTCCAACTACAACGACCACCACTCCAACAACAACAACAGCTGTAACAATAGCACCAACAACAACAGTTACAACAACAAAAAGAGAGGCTCCAACGACAAGAACAACAGAGGCTCCAGCAACATCAAAAACAGAGGCACCAACAACAAAAACGACAACAAAGGCTACAACAACAACAACAACAACAACAGAGGCTCCAACAACCACGGCCAACATGTCAACATCAACTGGAGGTTATGGCGACCAAGACAACAGGATTACTGTCATCACCATCAGCTTGTCGTTCCTGGGTGGGATTTTCCTCATCTCCATGACTTTATATTGACCTGGTTTTGGAGTATAAAGTTTTTATTATTATTGATTCAGTAGCTCCATGGTATGGACTACCAGAAACCGTCGGATGACATCTTGTCATCTTTGGGCAATTTGAGATATTTACCGATTTATCTCCCCTGTCGAAATTTGCAAATGTTCCCCAATTTTCACATTTTAAATTGATGTGTACGTTTTAATGACATCTACCTCCCCAAGCTTGAACTACTTTATGGACATGCAATTACGGTGTGCTAATATAATCCAGTTATTTGCTTAATTACCAAGTGACCGTTCCAAGACTGAGCCATGTCTATGGTATTGTATGTTTAATCATAGTGCCATAGTACTAGCATGTGGATTTGCCCTCCAGGACCAGCACTGTGTGGTCCCAAAAGGAATACAGAATGCAACGAAATCCCCACAACAACTAATCCCTTTGTATTTTTTAACATATATGTCGTATGCTTTGAAATATCCACCTTTTGGTTTATATACGAGCACTAAGAAGTTAGTGCTTTTATTATCTGTAAGTTCATTGATTGCAGCTGCATAGTTTTGTTTTCGAATTTTATGCAAGTTTTCTAAGGTTGTAGATTCGGTTTCTATAGGGTTTGCAGTCAAAGGTGCGGGTATAGGTTTTGTTTTTTCTTGTTTGAGAGCATCTACCATATTTCCAAGTTGTTCATCATTGATTACACGATCACGGTGAAGCTGTAAAATGTATTTCACATTTCTAGCACTCATTTTTTTATTTTATATATACTGTTATTGTTTAAATGTATTAAATAAATATATCAAAAGGTATATAAAATGGAAAATAAAATATGTTGCTTTCTCAGAGTCGGAATATATGGACGCTGTAAAGCCAATGCTACAAGAAATGCTGACTACTGCAAACTTCATAACTATGTTAAACAAAAGTATGAAAGTAAAATAAGAGGACGCCTAAAATGTAGTGGCGGCTACTAAATATCAAATTTGTGGTTCCTGTGGTGGAGCGTTAGTTAATTTAAAAAATAAATATATAAATGTTATAGAACCTTTCTTTGATGAAAGTACAAGATTAAGAAGAATACAAATATGAATTTATTCTTCTTTGATATTTGTTTTGTCAAAATATAAACACTAATTTGGGGAATTCGGTGGTCTGGTCTATGGTTTATTTGGACTAAAAGTGGATGTTGGGCTGTGGTCCAGAACGCTCAATTTGGTGGTCGGGGTGTGGTCCAGAGGGTAAGTGAGTTTACTTTTTATCCAAAATAGCGGTTTATTTGGACTAAAAGATCAAACTTATATATTTAAAGTGGGCGTTTAAAGTCAGAAGTTAGGGTTAAGGTTACACTATTTGCCAATATATGGATGTAAACTATTTGCCAATATATATATATATATATATATATATGACACTTCTTGGCACTGTATGGCATGTATGGCTTATGCAGCTACACATGTCTTCATCGCCCTGTGTGGTGGTAGGCAGGGGGCGTACACTGGTAATTAAACTTCAGACATCATCAGAGGTGGGAATTAGACAGTCACACTTTCGAGATTGGGGATATTGCCGGGGTGCAGGAAGCATCATAAGATTGGTCAGGCTAATCTAATGGGTGTTACCGCTCCCCCACCCCAAAGTGTATGTAATTGTTACCACTCAGTTGAACCTTCTCGCCAACTGAGTGGTAACAACATACACCTTTGTCAGTGGCGCCGGAAGCAAATACATATTGGGGAGGCGAATGTCGAGCCGAGTGAAGCATTCTGCTGCATTTAAGATTGTCACACCAGGGTGACACCGAGTTAGTCTACTGAAGGGACAGAACACCAAGTGCGTTGTGGACAGAGACAACAAGGTATATTTTTACAAGTATGATATATTTACATAAATGATAAACACAAACAATAGATGAATATGTCAGTACGGACAACGCCCCCTAGCAGCGACCGCCACAGGCCCTTGCACAACCAAGGCACATCCTCGATTCTGGAACAGGTAGGTAAAGTCAAAAGTAAACGTCATCATAATCTGGATAAATATCCAATGTTAGAGATCATCTAAACAACTCCGGCTTCCGCCATGATGGGAGTGACGTTATAATAACGTCGTAAAGTTACTGGTACTTAGGAGATACTGAGCCTACTTGGGCGGATGGGGTCCATAACGCATCGGTGAACGTCCCTATCTATTCTTCACGTCCTTTGACGGAATGAAGTCACCGGAATATGCCCCACTCGATTACGCCCTTGGTCCACGCGGAGCAGAGTCCAAGCTAACACACGGTGTCGTGTCGTGGACTCCAGAATAAGTAAATAAATCTGTGTTGCGTACTGAATTACGCAGACACAAAGTAGGGACAGCCGTCGCTCGTTGCTGACTGGCTGGCTGCCTGGCTGGTGTACTGGCTGGTGTACTGGCTGGGACTACAAAACACCAACGGTGTTGTTACCAGAATGTAACATGATTATAGTCTCAATAATAGTCACAGTAGTGCACATGAAATCAATATCCTGATTGCATGGCAATACTAAACATCATCATATATTACAATGATGAAACATGATACAATGCAATGTAGATAAATATATTTTCACTAATTGGAAGAAGGGGGCTGATGGAATTCATAAGTCGGAAAATGCGATATAACACATTAATGAACAGCCCCTATATCTAGTGTACCCAACGATATACCTCTTCACAGCCGTACATGTGAATACAGACGTCATTCACAGTTATTTACCATTAGTAAACAAACCTTTGATTGCGACAGGCCTTACCTTGATCAGACTGCCCGTGGCCAACTGCGCTAACTTAATAAAGAGCAACTGTGCCAAGTATTCTCCTGTACAGACTCACAGTATTACATTACATTACATTACTAATCATAAACACTGTATACTCTAATCAGACTGTAGGATTCCACAGGCTGACCCAAAGCATCAGTGATTGAACCACATTATACTTCACATCATGTCCTTATTGCAGATTGCCGATGTATAAATCAGTGCACTTAGAGCAGAACTGTCTGAACGGGCCCATCTCATCGCAATAGCATTTACAATATTTACAACACACTGCGAACGTAATACGACTTAATACAATGAATGTACAGACGACTGGGTTAGGAGTTAACATGTGTTTCCCTTATAGAGTAATGAAACAGTCGTCCAGAAAATTCACGTTACAATTGTGACATATTAAAATTGGCAATATTCTCATGTATTGTACAGGGCGCAGACTGATATTCGATTGAATCGTAACATAAAATGCATGGCTAATGTTAGTGAACATTTCAATCGAGTTCGCCCTTCGTTTTACAAATACAATAAATTGCTAATGCAATTAGTCAGAGTGACATGCAACCAAATACATGAGAATAATATGCCATTACAATACTCACGGAATGCTCCCACATGCCAGTCCTGTAATCGTTATCATTTACACGTAAACACGACGAATTCATGAATCAATATTATTCGATTAAGGGAGATAATCTACAACATCGGATCATGCCATACGGCTTTTATTGACCAAGCGTTTGGTCGAAACGGGGCCAAATAACTCGGGTAAATTAAATAGTGCAGTATTATCGAGGATACGATAACAGTGCGTAGAATTGCCGGTCTTGGCAAGATTCAGACTTAAATGGCAGCATTAGAAAGTAACAACAACGTATGTACTCACCAATTCCCAGTGAAAAACTTGCGCTCTAATGTCACAAGAATGAAATTGAATGTCCGACTGATAATATATGGTGCTACAACGAATATATACCCCCACCCTAGTGCATGACTATCCCATGTAGTCTGCTTGTCAATGTAAAACTTATGTGCCCACATTTGGCTTACAATTTTACGTAAGTGGATTAATGATCTGACAGTCAGTCTAGCTCATGAGATATCTGGTGAATTAGTCTGAAATACTTCAGTCATAAATAGGTATGACTTACTAGGTAATTAGGCTAGCATCTAAGTCTGCATATACAGTGTAGATCACCCAGATACGACCAGTGCAAAATCCAATACTGGTGGTCCGTGCGCGGTTTTCGGATAAAGCGCTATTCTCTCCAGCGGTGTACTCCACGGGCGATATTTCACACACGAATACCTATTCGACCGTCTTGTACTAGAATATTCGATTAATGCTCTAGACTATGCGGCCCGTGTTACAATTAAAGGATGATAAAGAAAATAGTCGGCTACGATTCGTGACAAAGATACAACTTTAATAGGTATCTCATACACATTTTTGTAGATTTCTTTTTTTTTGCCAAAATATTGGGGCCGCCCCTGCCGCCCCAGCCCAACTCCGGCGCCTCTGCTGTGATGAGAAATGAGAAAAAATCCCGAACAAAATATCTGCATTCTGTTTTATATATACACGTACATATACCTGCCGGACCTGTTCCGACACCCCTGTATTAAATATGCACCAGTGAATTGTGCTGCCCGTCATCCCTAATACCGGGACACAGCCCTAATGCCGGGACACAGCGCGTGAGTCCACATTTGTAGCTGTGAAATGTAAGGACTGACTTTATAGAATATGACCAAATGTAGTAGAATCATACATGTGACTGATATCTACAAGGCTGACCATGTTCTTCTTATTGCACAGAGTATAGAGTTGCCAACTCCTCCATTTTAGTTTGTATATGTTATCGGACAGTTTCACCACTTGGTGCGTTTGAAACATACCGCAAATACTATGGCAGAAAATCTAATAAAAGTTGGTGCAATACGTCCAAGATATATAGAATAAATATTATCGCAGCAGACTACACAAACAGCTATATATGTCTGAGCTATTCTACCATCACTCACAAACTATACAATGGACACTTTTTCAATGTGTAAAATGTCAATTTGATGCACTGTCTATTATTAGAAGTACATCTACTACAGATAAAAGCCGTATTTACTCGCATAGCTGGAAAGTAGACAATGGTGACAATAAACTCAGATAACTGAATACAAGTCACTGGATTCGATACAGTATGTATGGTAATACATGTATATATTGACAGCAATGTGTATTGTTACACAGTCTTTACTGAATTCTCAAACAATTTAACGAGTCTCCATATAACGTTGAACGACATATTATTCATGTGTTTGTGATATTATTAATGTTATGTGTCAAACGCAATAAGAGGTAAAACTGGCCGATGGCTTGTACACACTAAGATGGTCGACATGGCAATTCTTTGCATCGTGTACGATATAATAAGAAGAGAATGTTCACATATATTTACGAAGCAAGTATGCATGAATCATAGAATGATCCGGGGTATCACGTATCCTTAACATGATCCTAAATCGAAACACGTATTGGTCAGAAGGTTAAATAAGGTATAATTTTCCACTAATTCCATGTTTCCTAACTGATTGGAAGGAACTCCAATGTTGTTTAAGATGACAGGAACCTGTTACAGTGAATCTAAGCCAATGATTGTAAAACTGTCTGGCCTCCTATTGAGAACACCGACCCTCTTGGCTTGCTTGTCAGCAGTCTGAAGTGGATATCATTATCAAAAAGGTGTCTTTTAAATGTATGTATTCTTGGAAATCTCTATTGATAGCCATATTAAGTGCATATATACAGCATATGATGTATGTTTGTATACTCTGTCCTTTGAATATTCTGCGATATAGCAATCATGAGGTCTGATCTAATGATAGAGACGGCTCTTCATTTCGCAGTAGATGCTATTGTTATTTGGTAAACACTTTAAATAGTGCCTTCAATACTAGAAATGAGTGGCCGCATCTTCCGATAGGAGCCGTCTTGATTTCTATATATGTGGATATTCAAAAGACAGATTGCATAACGAACATCACATACTAGGAATAATATGAACTGATAATTGCTATTCATAGAACAAATAGGAAAATCTCCATAAAGCCATGTGAATGTGATATGACTTTTAAGAAATGAAGCGACGTCATCATCTCACAAAATCAAATTCTATAACGATGAACATTTACTATGCTTATGCATCGCAATTATTATATAATTTGTAAGTACTATGTATCAGAGAAACAAAAACAACAAAATCAATATGTGTATTATCATGATTATAAGACGGGATGTTAGCTTTATCGTGATATTACGAGACACATTCTACACTACGCTAGAGAGCATCAAATAAGCAATTATTGTTATCAAAGCATGGCGGATGTCATGAGACTGGACATACACAACACATATATACGGATACAATTTTGATCATAGAAGCAAGGTGATATTCATTATTAGCCTCTTACTGCCGAACTCCGGGGGTGTAAAGAACATCCGGGGACTTTTGGGTATTCATCTACATTTAAACATTGATTGCTTTACATATTTGTTTTCTTTGAAACATGTGAAAACACCATAATAAAACAAATAAACAAACAATAAACATTTCTGACCTCTCAGTCGTCCGCCATCTTGCCGGTGCCCGGGATAGGAAGTTAACCCAACTCCGGGGGAAATGGTCTACTAGGCTGACTTTCTTTACTCCACATGGCAAAAGTATCAAAATGTTCACCCCTGTCAAACGTGTGGTCCATCATTTCGCATTTCATCCAAAATTGTTTGTAGTTTAGTTAATTGATTTGGAAATATAAGCCTATGAAATGGAGACAGTATACAAAATTAACTATTGTTTTTAGTTAAAAAATCCCATACTGGTTTCATGACACACACTTGGGAGACAGTCGAGTAGACCATGTTCTGTTCTGTGTTAACATTGCATATCACGTGACCTGGTATCTATAGAAGCTGGGTCAAACTTTGCACTCGTGTGAAATGTTACAGCGTGCAAAAACAAAAACCCACGGAGTTGTTCGTACCCCCGGAGTTAGGAAGAAGGAGTCTATATACCTCACATCATTTCTACTGTATAATGGTTATATAAGCTTTTAGTAGCTATTTTACGTTGTTACATAATGCACAACGTCCAAAATGTACTGTCGCCGGTCTATAACATAATATCTCATGCGTGTAGTCTTTGTGCAGTTGTTTCTGGTGAATGTCTCACGACACGCATGCGCGTAAGTTTCAATAACAAATGCTTATTAAATAATGAAGATCAGTAAGAGTTCGATGCATCAAGTTAGAAAATACGTAACGAA
Organism: Conchocele bisecta; assembly: GCA_029237695.1. Lineage (NCBI taxonomy): Eukaryota > Metazoa > Mollusca > Bivalvia > Lucinida > Thyasiridae > Conchocele > Conchocele bisecta. The sequence continues at coordinate 184,192 of JAQRGA010000049.1, read as the reverse complement.
GTTGGGTAATCAATGCCATCTGGTCCATTTTGCAGAACTAACTGTAATACATGTAACTGTACGATTGCATCATGAATGCACTTTTCTATAAGGTGGAGCTATGCACAATGTATGTAGCAATGTATCCATTAAGACCGGAACTAGGTGTAGACCATATTTCTAAAAACCAGGAAACATCTGTTGATTTGATAAGACCCACCTGTAGCCAGGCAATGCGTCTATAATAGTTTGAGTTATGTTTACATAGTAAAAGTGTAAGGTCAGAACTAAATTGCAAAGGGGTTTGCCGCTTGCCGGGCACCAGTCATGCAGCCGAGTGGGATATCGCCATATGATATCCGAAACTTACTATATCTTTGAAACATCATGGATACTTATAAAACGTATCGTTATAGTGTACAATAAAAGTGTTATTTAGAACCTGTGAGTGTATTTGAAGAAATCCAAGACAGTGGCGATACATATAACATGTGCACAACCCCAATCAAGTTAGGTGTGCAAGTACGATTTCTCCAGTACAGTGTGTATTCATGGTTGTCGGTGTGTTCGGTATAAACAAGTAAATGTTACATCCAAACATGGGGGACAGTGGATATTGTTAACCCTTGGAAAATAATGCCACCTCGGCTGTCGCTTCGGTCGACATTATTTCCTATTACACATATCTTGTGTCACACTTGCTTGGATGCAACATTATATGCTGTCATTACCTGTGTATATTACTTATTCAGTGACGTGTGGCAAAGTATTATGCAAACGATGACTACAGTTACATATGGTGTAGTATTTGGGGGGCAGTGACCAGTTAATTTAAAATTATCAATTTCACGCCCTCGGACAGTATGCATTTAATTCAATATTTCAAATAAGTGGGCAGACAGCAATATGAGTTCGACATTTGTGACCAAGACACACTAGAAGCTTTTACATAAACACAAATATGCTGCTCTATTAGTGCTCCTTACCTATGCAGGAATGTGAAATATCTTGGTGCAGCCTCTTTAAAATTGTCCAATTCTGAGGTAAAATATTCACTTTAAAAACCATGCCGTGCCACGCTACTTGCGGAACTACAGATTGAATGTTGTATGTGTTCTCAATCATCATCCAGAGGCAAATGCACTATCATGGTGCAAACCAGTTCCCATCCATGAGTTTTCTCTGAAATAAATTCTTGTTTGAAACTCCCCAGAAAAAATCTGTTGTTTTGATCAGTTTTTGTCACAACATACCCTCAATTCGTATTTGCCCATTTCTGATCAATGGGAACAGGTCAGATGGCCCTGGAATGAGCATTCATCAATTAATACTATGTAAAATCGGAATAAAATACAAAATCAACTAAACAAAATTCATTAAACAATTTAAATGAATTTTAATCAGCAGAAAGTGTAATATTTATAAATTTCACCGGTGCCATTATACGAAACTGGCGGCTAACTGGTCACTGCTACCTTGTGTAGCACTGCTTGCTATGTCAGCCAAGGGGTGTAAGTCATTAGAATGTTTTGAAAACCAATAGGGTTCTTCATCTTGTGATAACATGTATATATATACATATAACGAATGTGGTTACGATCCGTCAAGTAAAACTTTATTATGGACAAGGGTACAGAGTGCGAAAATTAAAAATGGCCGCCAAGAGGAGTAAATCATCAGACATTTTTGAAAATAAATATAGTTCTTCGTCTTGTCATGATAAACATATATATACATATAACGAATTTGGTTACGATCCGTCAAGTAAAACTTGACGCATTGCGTGGACAATGATATAGAGTGTGAACATTAAAAATGGCCACCAACGGGAAATAAGTCATCAGAAATATTTGAAAATCAATAGGTTTCTTTGTCTTGCCATAATAAACATATACATATGTATAGCAAATTTGGTTGCGAACTTTAGTTATTGCGTGGACAAGCTGTGCACGTGTATAAAAAAAGTGATGTCCATACTGCAGAATCCCTGGCACAAAAGTTAATGTCAAACCCTGCACTAACAGGATAAGTAACTGGAATGGATTTTGATATGTTAATTTTGCAACCAATCCAAACGTCACAACATAATTTTCAGACTAGTCCATTTATGAAAAGAGGTTTTTGGTTCTGAAAATTATTTGCAAAAAACGCATTCCTGATGAGAAGGCTCGTCACGAACCGGCTCATCCGGATGTACACTATTTGCCAATTCCACTATACAGACTTGTGGTGTTGAAAGGGTTAATGTTAGTATTTGACGAGCCCAAATTTCGGTGCAATCTTCAATAATACTAAACCAATGTACGGCAGATCAAGGGAATTACATGTACATGTACATAGAAGTGTAGTGAAAACAAATATAATCTGATCACAGAATTGTATGTTAATGGATATGGATAGTATATGGCTGTGACTGGAGAAATGCGACTTATTGGTTTTGCTAAAACTATATATCAGGATCTGCAGCGTTCGCCATTCCATCAATGAAACTCCAGTCATGCTTCTAACAAGCAAATTATAGATCGTTGTCTGTAGCCCATTTCATCAAAATTGCAAAGTATACTACATTGGCCACAAGTAAACCCCATTTCTCCCGCCACAGCCACATATTGCCATAAATGATTTGTGACCAGTGTACGTGTAGCCCCTAATCAAATAGCACACACCTGTAGCCTGATAACAATATATATTGCTTGTTACAAGCATGACGGGTGTTTCATTTATACAATGGCGAACAGTGCAGATCCAGATCAGCCTGTGCGGATGCACATGCTGATCTGGACCTACACTGGTCGCAAAACCCATAAGCCCCATTTCTCCAGCCACAGCCATATATTACCATACATGTATACCATCAGTCATTGGTAATAAGAGACACACAGATGAACACAGGTAGTCATAACTATATGGCCGGGCCCACATGTCGAGCCCGCCAAGGTATGTACAAGCTTTTAACGCAAATTTTATAAAGTAATTTGACCTTGATCTTAGGCATGTGGGCCGCATAGGTGGGCTATAGAATGAAAATATGGATGATAATAAAGAATTATTTGAAGTTTGAAGTAAATCAGAGTAAGTGTCGTGGAGATAAAAGGTATGTAAAAGCTTTAACACAAATTTCAAAGTAATTTGACTTTGACCTTGGGCATGTGGACCACATGGGCAGGCTATAGAATGAAACTATGGATGATGAATAAGAAGTATTGGATGTTGGAAGTAAATCGGAGTAAGTGTTGTGGAGATATAAGGTATGTAAAAGCTTTAACACAAATTTCAAAGTCATTTGACTTTGACCTTGGGCATGTGGACCACATGGGCAGGCTATAGAATGAAAATATGGATGATGAATAAGAAGTATTGGATGTTGGGAGTAAATCGGAGTAAGTGTTGTGGAGATATAAAGTATGTAAAAACTTTAACACAAATTTCAAAGTAATTTGACCTTGACCTTCGGCATGTGGACCACATGGACAGGCTATGGAATGAAAATATGGATGATGAAAAGTATTTGAAGTTGAATGTAAATTGGAGTCACAATTGTGGAGATATAAGATATGTAAAAACTTTATAACGCAAATGTTATAATAACGCAAACTTCTAAGGTATTTGGCCTTGACCTTGCGCCATAGGGGCCACATGTGTGTGACACAGAATGAATATTATGGATGATGACCAATAAGCATGCAAAGTTTCAAGCAAATCGAACTTATGGTTACAGACATAGTATGCATTTGAAAACTTTAACGCAAATTTTGACAAAAAGTAATTTGACCTTGACCTTCGGCACAGAGGCCGCATGAGTGGGACACAGCATGAATATATGGATGATGACTAATAAGCATATGAAGTTTCAATTCAAACTGACTTAGGACTGCAGAGATATAAGGTATTTAAAAACTTTAACGCCAATTTCGGACGGACGCGCAGACGGACGCACGCACGGACGTCATTGTGATCACTATGTCTCTCTTTCCGCAAGTGGGCTCGACAAAAATCACCAGTAACAAAAATTAGTGTATATTCAGATCGTTTATTTCTGTCGGTACATGTATATACACGTTACACTTTATATGTTATACACGAAATTCACAAACAAATATTGCACAGGCATTGTTGGAACCATGCGATACCAATAAGACAACAAGGGCATCGTTATCACTAAATTAATCCCTTCGATTAGAAAATAATGAAAAACTAGAACTATCACAGGAGTGATCATAATACCCACACAAAGAGTTGGACTTACAAATAGCTTAACATTAGAAGAGTTTGATAGGTTTTAATAAAAATTTCATGATCGTTATTTAATGCTGGCCTTAGAGATGTGTGACATTGACCTTTTACCTGCGTACGTGGTCAATGAAAATGAGATAATCTGAAAACATTTGAAAATTAATTCATCAGTTATAGAGGATTTTTCACGAGTAAATGGATTAATATGATTTTGATCAAAAACTCGGTGCCGAGTTTGTCAAGAACGCAATGAATCAATTTAATAAAAATATAAAAAAATGGCTAAGAAAAAAGGATGATATTTTTGTAAAAAAAATATTTGTTCGGCATAAAAAGTGTGTATAGTTTCAGATGAATCCACTGAACGGTTTCAGAGGAGTTGTATACACAAACTATGCAGTTTATCTGTCTGCCGCCTGCAATAGGTTTGACATTTGACATTCAACTGTGACCTTGACCCTGGACGTAGGTGCGTGGTTATTGATCGCGACACACCTTCTCATCCTGAGAAACATTTGTGCCAAGGCATTTGATAATCCATGCATCGGTGTAGAAGACATAGAGCGGAAGGGAATTTAAATAGCTTTCACCTTTGACCTTCAACTGTGACCTTGACCTTGGACGTAGGTGCGTGGTTATTGATCGCGACACACCTTCTCATCATGAGAAACATTTGTGCTAAGCCATTTGATAATCCATGAATCGATGTAGAAGATATAGAGCGGAAGGGAATTTCAATAGGTTTCACCTTTGACCTTCAACTGTGACCTTGGACGTAGGTGCGTGGTTATTGATCGTGACACACCTTCTCATCCTGAGAAACATTTGTGCCAAGGCATTTGATAATTCATGCATCGGTGTAGAATATATAGAGCGGAAGAGAATTTCAATAGGTTTCACTTTGACCTTCAACTGTGACCTTGACCTTGGACGTAGGTGCGTGGTTATTGATCGCGACACACCTTCTCATCATGAGAAACATTTGTGCCAAGCTATTTGATAATCCATGCATCGGTGTAAAATATATAGAGCTGAAGGGAATTTCAATAGGTTTCACCTTTGACCTTCAACTGTGACCTTGACCTTGGACGTATGTGCGTGGTTATTGCTCGCGACACACCTTCTCATCATGAGAAACATTTGTGCCAAGCCATTTGATAATCCATGCATCGGTGTAGAAGATATACAGCGGAAGGGAATTTCAATATGTTTCACCTTTGACCTTCAACTGTAACCTTGGACGTAGGTGCGTGGTTATTGATCGCGACACACCTTCTCATCCTGAGAAACATTTGTGCTAAGGCATTTGATAATCCATGCATCGGTGTAGAAGATATAGAGCGGAAGGGAATTTCAATAGGTTTCACCTTTGACCTTCAACTGTGACATTGGACGTAGGTGCGTGGTTATTGATCGTGACACACCTTCTCATCAGAGAAACATTTGTGCCAAGTCATTTGATAATCCATTCATCGGTGTAGAAGATATAGAGCGAAAGGGAATTTCAATAGGTTTCACCTTTGACCTTCAACTGTGACCTTGGACGTAGGTGCGTGGTTATTGATCGCGCACACCTTCTCATCCTGAGAAACATTTGTGCCAAGGCATTTGATAATCCATGCATCGGTGTAGAAGATATAGAGCGGAAGGGAATTTCAATAGGTTTCAACTTTGACCTTCAACTGTGACCTTGACCTTGGATGTAGGTGTGTGGTTAATGATCGCGACACACCTTCTCATCATGAGAAACATTTGTGCCAAGCCATTTGATAATCCATGCATCGGTGTAGAATATATAGAGCGGAAGGGAATTTCAATAGGTTTGACCTTTGACCTTCAACTGTGACCTTGACCTTGGACGTAGGTGCGAGTTTATTGATCGCGACACACCTTCTCATCATGAGAAACATTTGTGCGAAGCTATTTGATAATCCATGCATCGGTGTAGAATATATAGAGCTGAAGGGAATTTCAATAGGTTTCACCTTTGACCTTCAACTGTGACCTTGACCTTGGACGTATGTGCGTGGTTATTGATCGCGACACACCTTCTCATCATGAGAAACATTTGTGCCAAGCCATTTGATAATCCATGCATCGGTGTAGAAGATATACAGCGGAAGGGAATTTCAATATGTTTCACCTTTGACCTTCAACTGTGACCTTGGACGTAGGTGCGTGGTTATTGATCGCGACACACCTTCTCATCCTGAGAAACATTTGTGCTAAGGCATTTGATAATCCATGCATCGGTGTAGAAGATATAGAGCGGAAGGGAATTTCAATAGGTTTCACCTTTGACCTTCAACTGTGACATTGGACGTAGGTGCGTGGTTATTGATCGTGACACACCTTCTCATCATGAGAAACATTTGTGCCAAGCCATTTGATAATCCATTCCTCTGTGTAGAAGATATAGAGCGAAAGGGAATTTCAATAGGTTTCACCTTTGACCTTCAACTGTGACCTTGGACGTAGGTGCGTGGTTATTGATCGCGCACACCTTCTCATCCTGAGAAACATTTGTGCCAAGGCATTTGATAATCCATGCATCGGTGTAGAAGATATAGAGCGGAAGGGAATTTCAATAGGTTTCACCTTTGACCTTCAACTGTGACATTGGACGTAGGTGCGTGGTTATTGATCGTGACACACCTTCTCATCATGAGAAACATTTGTGCCAAGCCATTTGATATATCCATTCCTCTGTGTAGAAGATAGAGCGAAAGGGAATTTCAATAGGTTTCACCTTTGACCTTCAACTGTGACCTTGGAGGACGTAGGTGCGTGGTTATTGATCGCGCACATCTCATCCTGAGAAACATTTGTGCCAAGGCATTTGATAATCCATGCATCGGTGTAGAAGATATAGAGCGGAAGGGAATTTCAATAGGTTTCAACTTTGACCTTCAACTGTGACCTTGACCTTGGATGTAGGTGTGTGGTTAATGATCGCGACACACCTTCTCATCATGAGAAACATTTGTGCCAAGCCATTTGATAATCCATGTATCGGTGTAGAATATATAGAGCGGAAGGGAATTTCAATAGGTTTCACCTTTGACCTTCAACTGTGACCTTGGACGTAGGTGCGTGGTTATTGATCGCGACACACCTTCTCATCCTGAGAAACATTTGTGCCAAGCCATTTGATAATCCATGCATCGGTGTAGAAGATATAGAGCGGAAGGGAATTTCAATAGGTTTCACCTTTGACCTGCAACTGTGACCTTGACCTTGGACGTAGGTGCGTGGTTATTGATCGCGACACACCTTCTCATCATGAGAAACATTTGTGCCAAGCCATTTGATAATCCATGCATCGGTGTAGAAGATATAGAGCGGAAGGGAATTTCAACAGGTTTGACCTTTGACCTTCAACTGTGACCTTGGACGTAGGTGCGTGGTTATTGATCGCGACACACCTTCTCATCCTGACTTTGAAAGAATGTTGGAAACCTTATACATTCAAGTTTATACAATCATCGGGTGACAGAAAATAACATGAGGTGCCGGATTCGTATATGTACATTTGCCACCAGACTAAAAACAATTATAAAAATGAACATAACATCGATGCAGCATTCATCAATTTCATATTCAGAACTCATCATTAACATGCCATGGTCATTTTAATCGTTACCAACGCAACGTCATCACGCGATATAAGGCGTAACGCCAAAAGGACGTTATGTGCAAGTCATGTTCCGTATTGTTCTATATAAGAAGAGCACGCCCATGATGTTATTTCAAGACATTTACCTACATGAATGTTCAAACATAGCCCATGACATTCCGGTAGTAAGATTATTGACTGCTGCCGTCGAAATGAGTTCCCTTTATGCGGCATTTCGTGTACTGGATTAAAACAAAATAAATTAGACGGGACAGGATTGTGCAACTATAGAAGATAATATGGAAGATAGAATAACAGCTTCAACCAAGATATGTTATAACCTGCCTGGCCTTTTCCTCCATGTTCAGTATCATCGGGATCCATCGAAGTCTCCTCATACATGTATTTTTTTAAATCACACTATGTAGTGATATGGCAGTTTGTTGAACATGTCTGACAGTTCACGCTCAGTGATCCGTCGACCCAGACTGTTATGAATTTGGGTCACAACATCTGCGACGTAACTGTTGGACGTCCATATCAGTAGTCATTAAATGTATAGACGCACAAGCACCGTTTTCCTGCATATTAATTAGAGCGCAGGCACCTTTTATATTTTTAATTGACGCGGGAGAGATCGAAGAAGGCCACTGTCATATAATTCAATTAATCAAATCGACGCGTTTCACAAACGCTCATCTCCAGGGTGGTGTTAATCGATCAAATCGGGCACACAAGCCACTTCAAACGAATCAAAAGATAAGAATAAAGAAACAGATTAAAGGAGCATGCACGCTACCATTCAATATATGATGTACTATGGTGAAACTTACCTCCCCTATTTGAAAACGTTGGGTAAGCATTTATAACACACTTTTGTTGTTTTAACGTACCAATGATATAGGGAATTTTTTTTTTTCTTTTTTCGAAATTCGTCTTCATACACAATACGTCCTACATTATTATTTAATATGAAATTTATACTTTGTCTTGCAACTTTTTCCGACAGAAATAAACTGTTTTGTAAACTGTTGTTTTTAAATTTGAAAGTGATATGTTTGTCTAATATATGATCAGATAATATATAGTGCTTCATTTTGAAGGAAAGGTTGGCTTAGTGAAAACAGTGAGGAATTGCTTGTGTCACCCAGTGCATTCCATTCTGATGCAATGGTATTATTAGTAATATTATTGCGAAATTACATATTACTACAGGAAAAGATATACATTGTTTCCTCGCTAATCAAAGACAGTCTTTGGGTTGATTGAAAAAAATCCTAAATATCTCTTGCAAACATATTAGTATTATCAAAAGAAAGTAATGATTATCTTAATCTTCATCATGTGTAAATAAAACTGTGGATACATCTTTCCCGGGGTACAGTTGGCGACGAGAAATTGCTGATGTCAGCCAGTACATTATATTCTGATGTAATGATATTGCGAAATGCACTATGGGCTAAACAGTGCAATACTATTACGAATTATATTTCGTCATTTTCTGATCGCATTGCATCAAAGTATAGCAACCTTACATATATGATTCCATCATTATCAGATCGCAGTGTAATATGAATATAGCTGATTTTGTCTGGCAAAGTATATTTCATTCATCGTCAGCACATAGCACATAGAGTGATAAGATGGAACATATATTTATTTATACATTTATGTTGGAGTTTTTATGTTCAAATGAAGAACTATTATCAGGGTACAAAATTAAAAAAATGTCATAAATATTAAATGTATCAAGATATAATTTAGTGCTTTATGTCAAGTATGTAAAGAAATTAAGAGATGGTATAATCATCACTGATGTTGCAGACTGGACTGATAAGGTTAAGAAAGAAAATCTAGCGTTATTCCATCATATTTTGAAAGAAAGAGTGTGGACGACGAACCAATCAATCAATTAATTCATGCGTAATGGGAGTCTAAGGAATACCGCTGTTCGCCAAAGTCGTTCTACTTCAATAATCGACAGTATTATAAGATGTTGCTATTTATATGAAACTGTTGTTTCGAAAAGACAATTTCAGTTTAAGTCTTGTAAAACTAGTTACTCTCCATCAGCAACACTGTAAAACAGATACAATCAATTTAAATTGTGTTCATTCAAAGAAAAGGAAATAGTAAAACCTGAACCACAAATCAAACAAGAGAACATGTCACAAGATGCCAGTGACGTTACTAGCTATCTTTCTGGTATTAAGTATGCAGTATATTTCTATAAATTTTTCAGATATAAAGGAAATATGATACAATGTTAAAAGGAAAACCGGTCTCTGATACTTATTAAAGTTAGCAGGTTCCCAGGGTGTTTGTTTCGTTTTGCTTCACACAGCTACGGTTATGATTGTTAAGTCCTCATCGGACTGCGTTAAGTTTAATAAGCATAGTTGAGCCCCCGGCTAAGAAAAAAGGACCTTACAACATACGCAACCAGCGTAGCCCCAGATCAGCCTGCGCGGATGCGATAATTGGGCACACATGCTAAATGCTACTGTCGAATTAATTGGCAGTAATTGTTTATGCGGCAGTTTAGTACAATGACAAACCAGTTAGCTGGTGGCTGATAAAAACAGACCATATGATATTTGCATTAACCGTCAGTTTCTAATCGTTTTGCTGGTACATGTATCATTAATTCGAACGGCGTAATGCCAGATGCAGACAGCGCAGGCTGATCTGGGGCTATGGTGGTCGAATATGACGTTGACGGAATAGTAAACAACGTAAAGTCAAATTCAGACTGCGCAGGCTGATTTGGATCTACGCTGGTCGCATATGCCGTAATGTATTTTCTGACCTTGTTTGCACCGTGAAAACAGCAATATCACACTGTGTATGGTATTGGAAATAAGTCCGACGGGGTTATCGCTCTTCGAATAGTATAGTCATTTTGAGTCGGCTTTAAATTGTCTTAGCTGTCGAGATAGGCCGTTAAATAGAAATAAATGGAATACGGTACGGTGGACAAACTCTAAATTGGTAGAGCCGGCCGCGGATAAAAAGAAGAAAAAAAGGGGGGGAGTATTTGTATCATGTTTAACTCTTAAAACTAATTGGGTTTCCTCCACGGTTCACATGGTATGGATGAGAACTTATATATATAAATTGTCTGTAATACATACGTATGTATGTGAAGGAACTTGACAATACGTGTACATGTATTCGTGGATGTGACAGGAATGTGACTGCCAATTTCCGACTTCCAACATGGTTGTTCAATCTTCTTGTCTTCTATCAATTTGAAGCATTATGGGTATTGTGTTGACTGAATTTCGAACAGTGTAGGCCCTGATCAGATGCGCAGGCTGATCTTGGGCTACACGAGAGCCATGTCCCATAAACCCCATTTCTCCAGTCACAGTCACATTTATCCCCGCAAGTGTTTCTTTTGTCGACGGTAGATTATATTCCAAATTTCGGGAACGCTCGGTGAATTCCGTAAATATGGAATATTGTCGACGCTAGTTGCAGCCTGTAACTATGTGACCCTCCAGTACCGTACGGGAGGGTCACAGAGTTACAGGCTGAAACTAGCGTTGACGCAATTCAGATTTTTCTACTTCGCTGAACGTTTTAGTTGAACGGAACCCGGAATGATGACTCTATGCCCAGCATGATTCCGACCATGAGGATATGATGGTATATGGCAATTTTGGCTGTGACTGGGGGATGGGGGCTTATGGGACTAGCGACTAGTTTAGCTCCTGATCAAGTAACACACTCCTATAGCCTGATCTGGATCTATATTCCTTGTTTCATGTAGAGGCATAACGTGTATTTCCTTTATGGAATGTTGAACAGTGCAGACCCCACACAGAATGTGCGAACACACATGCTGGTATTGATCTAGACTAGTAACAAAATACATAAACCATATTTCGCCATTGACACAATTGAGGTCCGAATGACTAATTGTTATGAAGAATGACCTTACGACACTTAAGAACAGCGTATACCCTGAGATAACCATTCGAGGCTCAACAAATCGAATACAATGTACTTTCAATGGTGTAAATTTACAATTTGCTTATACATGTACATGTATTTTCACATACTGAGAATCTCATAAGGTACGTTTTCTCCGCCGACGGTGCATATGTAGGTTTCATGTTCTCCGAATACACGGAGCCGTTTCACTAAATTCGTAAGTGCAAAATGATGATAATCTGTCAATTTCACATTAGCAATATTTTCTTGTAAACAATTATTGGATATATATTTATTGAACATAGGCTGCATATGCAGCATCCAACATCCAACATCAGAACAACATCATCCAACTATGAATACATTTCAATAAGTGTAGCAAAAATTGGGAAACAAATAAATGCTATGTTTCTATGGCAACAAAGATATACGTGAATCATCTCGATATTGGAGCTAAGAGGCTGCATGGTGCATTTTTACCGAATGATACCGAGTGTTGTTGCATGTACAAGTACATTACATGTAACTATAACTATAAAACCATGCTTGGTGTATGAAGAATAACAGAAATTAGAAGACGGTTGACTCGGTATGAACATGAGTTTGTATTTGCCATTGAAATCGTGTATATGCATGCAACACAGTATTGGCCACTATGTAGAAAATATATATTAGAATATATTAGATATATCAGCCGATGCACATATTTCTAAATATTTTTCGGCAATTTTTCTTATTTATCATCAAATGTTTATGTTGTCACCACTCAGTTGAACCGTCTCGTCATTCCGCCTATAAAATTACGCAAACACGTCTTATTTGGAATTAATAAATTAGTGAACTACTTTCGGCAAGGGAGATAATCAATATACTCAACACTCACTGGAACTATTGTCATACGAGCCAAGCGGATTGTTCTGTTTATTAGTATATATAGTTTTAATCTATCTCCTGTGATATATAATGATACATTAGTTGGTTATGTTATGGGTACTAATACATGTTGTTTCAATAGCGATACGCTATTGAAACACTTGTAGATGGAGTTGCAAATAATTTAATAATTATTACGTTCAAATGGTTGCTTAATACTGATAGCACTTCTGTACAAATATAACCGCCGTAAATGGTGCAATAGTCGTGGTGTTAAGGTCGCTGACTTCTATGATTTAATTACCGATTCCCGAAAGGGTCGGTGCTTCAAATATGGACTTGATAAATTTTGTTCTCCATATATATTATTTTTGTGATTTTAATTTTTCCCAATTTTATTTTTTTAATAAAAATAGCTATACATTGATAGAAACTTACCAACGATGAAAGTGTCCGTCTTTAAATAATATATACACAGACAGTTTGTTACTGCTTTTTTAAGTTTCATCCAGCTATGAATGCATTTCAATAAATGTCATTGGAAAATATTATAAAGTGCTGTCAAACCATGTTTTTATTGAAAAAAAGGCAAAATGTAAATTCAACCATTTCTCAGTGCAGCCCGCATCACTTCTGTAACATTTGTCCGTTGCTAATACGAGCCACTTCGCCAATAAACCTGATAAGATACAACACCCGAATTGATGATGCACAATCTGACATGGAGAACCACCTCTCACAAAAGGTTTATTGGCGAAGTATATTTTAGTGACAGGGGGCCGTTTCACTAAACTTCGTACTACTAAAATATAATTTCAATTGATGCATTTACATTTATTGTGCTCTTTTCTTTTATGATTTGTTGTTCTGTTTATGTTACAGCGAATAATTGATGAACGAACAGAAAACGAAGCGAAAACGACCGTTCTTTGCAACGATATGCATAGAAACGAATAGCGTCTTGTTCTTTGAACGTGCACCTGACCCACGCCGCTGCTGTATCAGTGATTTCAAATTATTTTCAGGGTATGTTTCCCAGACAACATCGATGCGTTCAACCGTCGCAGTCACCTGTGCTTTAAGAAATGGCACAATGTGTAGGCATACATATTCAGTAAATGTAGACGCTCAGGTTGGATGGATGATAGCAGGCATGTCGACCACATGAATTGTCGCTTCACTGACTGGATTGGCGTGGCCTGTTGGTGCGTTGATGCACGCGAAGATGTCCGACTTTGTCCCAGCTCTGATCTCGCTGGTTTTCGAATGTGAACAATTCTGCCATATCGCATCTGGATGTGATTGAAGTGAAGGAAATAGTTGAGTGTGGTGTTTTGTTTCTGTATCCCAACTTTACTTCCCATCTTTAGGGGATCCGGATGGTTAGAGAAAATGAAAACATTGTTCCTCTTTATTGTATGAGACGGAGGAACTGTCACTGTCTAGCCGTCTATTCACATATTCATCATGTGCCTTACCAACCTCATCAATTTGGAACAGACACCACTACATCATGCTCCATCATGCAGCGTGTATCAAGAGCAACAAGACCATGATCTGTAGTTGAGAATGGATTACCCAATCCGACCATAACCTGCATGAATGCCTGCACGTCATTGAGAAACCTAGACTGTAGGCTTCCTCGTGGTGACCGGCGTAAGTATGTGGACACCTTCAAACTCTTCGATCATTCTGACACAATCTGGCCCAGCCAACATATACAATGCAATGGCATCAGTGTCATCATACAAGTCAGAAGAGTTTGTTGCTCTGTTCGTGGGACTCATAGTTTGCCTTGAGGCTGAAGATGTGCTTGGGCCGTGAAGTTTCCATACAAATAATCAACATACACTGCTGGATATTTCACAACGAGCTCGATCATGTCTCTGACGTGAATTGGCAACCGGCGGGCATACTTGGAGTGGTCCAGAACAAAGTACCAAGCACAAAGCTCATCGCACATCTGGACGTAGAGAAGGAAGTCACCCTCTCTCAAAGAGAGCACAAATCGACACATGAGTAATTCAAGTTCGATGACCAACGACCAACGAACATGGGAACATCAGCGGATCGCCTTTTCATCCACATCTGGAACGACTAATTCGATGTATAATGAGAGTACGCATTTTGCCTCAACACTGAGAGAGAAACAAGTGACACCTGATGAACAGAGCAAGTGCTTTAAATAATCATTTAGAGCGACTGGTGTCCCAGCCAGACCCTCTCAGCATCTTGCCTATCATCAGCTGGCACTTATCCTCGATATACAAGGCTCCCAACTGCTTGACAAACTTATCCTCGCCAAAGATGTCAGGAAACTGCCACTGCAAGTATTTGCATATGGAATAGAGAAAGACGCATAGTATAAGTGTGTCGCTTAGAGACAGCACGAGCAACCTGTACTTTCACTTCCATAACACGTTCATATGACACAGTGAGCCCAAGGCTATGGGGACGTTCTATCAGATGCTTGTTTCTCGCGTCTCCGTGCAATTTGATTCCATGGTAAAGTGGAAATGGAGTTTCATGCTCCTTTGTATGACGATTCACCATTTTCACTCCGTATGATAAAACAATGTTTTTTTCGCGGTGATATGAGTAACAAGTCATAAGCGTGATCAGGGTCATGATTCGGGCTGTGAACTAATTAAATTAATAAGCGCACACTATGACATGATGAATGTTAATTTATATTCCAGAGTATTATAATCAAACCCAATATATAGATATTGTCTCGAAATATATATAGATATAGATATATAAATATATATAGATTGTCTAGAGATATTGTCTATAGATATTGTCTCGTGACCTTATCACGTAACATTGACCTCGAAATGACAAAATAACACTGGAAATGGACTCCCCATACCTGAAAACCTATATAAAGTGGTTTCATTTATTATTCTACTACTTTTAGTTGTCAAGTTGTTTCACTGTCTCAATCTGGATGGCGGCCATCTTGAATTGTCAAATTATGGCCGCCACAGCGGGAGCCCAGCTTGGCTCCCGTGAAATAATAAAATATCATATCAAACACTAGTCCAAAAATGGTGCTTGTAGACAAATGTGAACAATTGAGGTGTTTTTTTAGATTAACTATTGTGGGTAACGTTTTCAACTCTGAATAGTTGTTATCGTCTTCTGTTTCCAAATTTCCATAATTATGGATACATCATATTTTGACAGTGCTTGACCATCTTTGCCGATGAAAATTATACATACGCGCTACCATAAACAATTGTTTGTTTTATTGTTAAGGGCATATGTGATCCCTGATCATCATAATTATGATTCCAGCATAATTACTTCCTCAATGTGATGGAATATGTGTATAGGATATCATTATATGAACATTGCCTTATTACTGTATATTATACGGCACATGGCATAGTCAAGTCGGTCATCGTTGTGTTTGCCAGCCACCAGCCAGTTTCACATATGCAGGCATTTGATAAAGAACTGACAATGAGAAGTAGAACATATGCTATAATGTAGTTAGTCATATATGGAAGAACCAGGATAACGGACTCGTATCAATTATATGACACCAACATGTACTTCAAGTCAGATGTTGGTGTACTTTTGCCAACATTCTCAAACTGTACATAAGCTATATAATAATGGCTAACGTGTACACTGGTGCTTTATTTTCTTTGACACAGTACTGTGTTGTACGTATAATATACACATGGGCCACGGGGGCGTTTCACTAAACTTCGTACTACTAAAATGTTCGCAAGTGTAAAATTATGATAGTCAGTAAAGTTCACATTAACGATGTTTTCTTATAAACATTCATTGAATTTACATGTATTGATCATAGGCTGCATATGCAGCATATGCTCAATAAATGCAAAGCCATCAATTAAAATTTACAAACGATCAAAAAGTTGCACTGATGAACATTTTAGTCGTATGAAGTATAGTGAAACGGCACCCAGATATACACTCCTCCATATGAAGCCCCACTGCACTATTACAATAGTGTATAACAATATAGTACAGTAGTAGGTATATATGGGATGTACTGTGTGGTTAGCCAGGTAAAAGTGACACACTGTGCCATTTTCTGTGTATGAGGCTATTTGAAATGGTGATTTGCGTTGTCAAAAAACAGTCGACACACAAATGATCCTGGTAGCAAATTGGCGAAAATTAGGCAAACGTCTTAACCGGACACACGAACGGACAGATGGACGAATACGCAATACAAGCACTATATGCTTCCCGGCTCTATCGAGACAGGGTGCAGACAACCATGTTCGTACTGATTGTCTTCTACTGATTATCTCCCTTATGCGATAGCAATGGGCATATTGCTTTGCCGCGCTCTTGAAGTTCCATCCATCACTGCACACGTCGGCGGTGGTTGGTTGTAGGGGACATGGATTTGTTTTATTAATTCGTTCCCACGAATTGACAATTCGTTCACTTAATTTAAGAATTCGTTCCCTCATATAAACAATTCATTCTCACGATATAAAAATTCGTACCCTCGAATTAAAAATTCGTTCCCACGAAATGACAATTCGTTCCCTCAAATTAACAATTCGTTCCCACGATATAGCAATTCGTTCCCACGAAATGACAATTCGTTCCCCGTGGGAACGAATTGTTATTTCGTGAGAACGATCTGTTATTTCGTGCGAACGAATTCATAAAACAAAACAGAATTATACGTCCCCCGTGGGGCTCCGTACATGTAGGTTGGAGGTGTGATCTAAGAAAAAAATAACGCGATGCATCTACAGCGAAATGTGTGTACATGTAAGCGTTTTCTCGTATGTTATGCCTTCAGTATTACATGTGTACTACATGGATTACTTTAAAGGCACTCAGTAGCCACATCATCTGAGACATTTTCTGGCAAAATAAACATTCATTCACCATTACCCCACGTATTTATTGACATTATTATACATTTCCACACTGATATCAGAGTTTCCTTAACATATTAACGGACATTACTATTTATTATCTGTATGTATTGTTTGATGTACAATTGTCATACTTTATGATCTGTCGAAAATATTATTTTTTCAGGTGAAGCATTTAATTAAAAAATATCATGCCTCATTTGCATATGAAAATAGCCTTATACCACCCCGCGTCACTATCAGTAAAATAAATATTACTAAATGATTATATTTGTATAGCGGGCACTCGTGAACATGTGGAATAGTGACACAATCATACAACTAATTATTTCATATAAAGATAAGTTTGTGCCTACGGAGTGGGTATGTACCTTTAACATAGCATTCTCACACTTCAAACATGTGTCGACATGCATGTGACCATGACCTTTTCATTTATTTATGTAATGGTGTTTAACGGCTTGTTAACATCTACGATCAAGTTAGACCGGGTCCTCATTACATCATGTTATACCCAATACATGTATAAAAGAAATAATTGTAGTAACCAGATTATTTTTAGGGATTGGTCCTCATTACTCCCAATCCCTAAAAATAATACGGTTACTACTATTATTTATTTTATATTGGGTATAACCGCACAACCGGATTCAACTCTCAAGTAGCAAGAAAGCAATAGAATATACATTCATAATGTCGATAGTGAGAACAATATGGAACGACTCTACAGCTTCATTATACAGTGGATCCTCTCCAAACCTGACACCCAGGGTGTCCGGTTTGGAGAGGTTCCACTTTAAATCAGACATGTTAGCACTTCATGACACATTATAGCGTTTTCCAATCATGAAACGTCATTGTAATCAGAGGTACATAGCAGCGCAACACATTTAAGTTACACATCCATATTTTCCAGAGTGTCTGGTTTAGAGGGGTTCCACTGTATCGACACTCTGTGTGTTGTGTGTGTTGCAATTTCTGAAAATCAACTGGCTTTTGTGACAACTTGGATCGTTATTGGTTGTGTACAGCATGGATTTCCTGTGTTGAACAATTCAGAAAAAAAATTTGACGTGCCCATCAACTGCGTCGAATCTCTAAAACATTTCTGGACACTTACAGCGTTTTACCTACTGACGTTTTAATGATCACTATAATATGGGCTGTGACTGGAGAAATGGGGCTTATGGGATTTTTGACCAGTGTAGCTCCTGAGCAAATAACAAATATATAACGATAACGATATATACCGCTTGTTACCGCTTGCATATCCTGATGAGACTGCTCGTCACGAGCCGGCTCATCTGGATCTACACTGTTTGCCAATACCACTATACAGGCCTGTGGTGTTGAAAGGGTTACACAAATAACGCATGAACACACACTTAGTGACATGTTTGAAGTGTATAATTTATGCCCATCTGTTTTAGATAACTATATGGGACGGAGCCAAATCCTTTGTTTTCGGGAGCCATCAAGTTCGGATCTGATAAATCGACCATTGTCTCATACATGTATATGGCTGGGACTGGAGAAATGGGGCTTAATGTATTTGTGACCAGTGTAGCTCCTGATCAAATATCTCACTAGTGTAGTCCGCTAACTACATGTACCTATATTGCTTGTTATAAGCATATGACAATTTACTATATTTTCCGTAAAAGATGTCAAAAGTTGACGAAAGCTTCATGACAAATGCGGAATTTAATTCCGCATTTGCTATGTATATTTCGTCATCTTTCGACGTCATTTACAGAAAATATCACAGTGTCTGTAAATATATTTCATGAAAAATGACACATGTTCTTAAGTACAAAATCGCATGGCTTGTCTATGTGTGGCTTGTCTCATATCTGGGCCACATCCGGGGAAACAACCTTAAGTCCAAACAACAGTGTCGAGCGGCAACCCGCCAAATATTGACGCCGATAGTTCGTCCGCGATACCGTTCTCATTCAGCATGCATGACAAAACAGAGTTTTAAAGGTACATTCCCACTCAGTATGTACAATATGTAGTTTATATCAGAGACATCATCTGAGATATTTTTTGGCAAAATAATAATTAATTCACCATTAACCCACGTATTGATTGGCATTATTATATATTTTTTTATCAGATGTAAATTTTCAGACTGATATCAGCGACTAGAACCGTGTAACGGACATTACTATTTACCGTATTTATTGTTTTATGTGCATATGCAAATAGCCTGATACCACCGCGAGTCACACTCAGTAAGCTAAATATCACTAAATTATTATATATGTATAGCGGGCAATCGTAATTTTTAGAACTGCTGGAATAGTGACACATTTATACACTTATATAATTCCGCACTTATATAATTTAATAAAGAACATGTTGTGCTTACTGAGTGGGAATGTACCTTTAATAAATATGCAGGTTTTACATGTATGTATGTATTTTATTATTTAAAGTGCAACCTGCATAGGCAATATGCACAGTACATGACATGACAATATACACACGTGTATTGGGAAACAGCCAGCCTTCAAAGGCCTACGGAGCACCGTATCGTACATGTATATTACTTTAGACGTGAAGAACCTTAAATGTAAAAACTTGCTTAAACGTAAATAACTTGTTTCTGGCGTGCTTAATGTGGAAATAAGCAAAATATTGCTGTATAACTGTATAAACACTTGTTTCCACACGATTTAACGTGGAAATATGTATTTGACCATTACACACGATTTAACGTGGAAATATGTATTTGACCATTACACACGATTTAACGTGGAAATATGTATTTGACCATTACACACGCTGCGCAATAAGTTGCCTTATATTTCACAACTGTTATGCATACATGCCAGCTTACATGTCTCTTTTACACTGAGATTGGTGGACAAGGCATGGTGTACTGTGTATTTACTGAATTCCGCACACATTCTAAACTTGTCAACTTATTTGTGGCTGTGTCTGGGAAAATGTGGCTTATGGGATTTGGTAAGCTTCTGATCAAAATAACACACGCCTGTAGCCTGATTAAGATCTACATTGCGTGTTAGAAGTATGGCGGTGGTTCATTGATGAATTGGCGAACTGTGCAGACCTGGAACTACACTGCAACACCTAACATCCCAAGTTATGATCTTGTATTATTAGACATAGGAGTGTCCAACGGTACTCATGTAATGTAACTACATGTAGTAATGTCGTATACGCATACAAGCCATGATAACATGCACTTGAATGAGATGAAAAGACCCATTAATAGTTATTGGTACATATTACACTAGGATACAGGTGCGGTTATAGACATTATTTCAAACAATATGTGGTATCAGTGGTAAGATGTTATTATGCCACTTCATATATGTGGCGGTGACTGGATACATGTACATGGGGCTTATTGGATTTGCGACCAGTGTAGTTCCTGATCCATTAGCACACTCCTGGAGCCTGACAGCTATCTATATTCAATGTCAGCAGCATCACGAATGTTTCACTGGTGGAATGGCGAACAGTGTAGATCCAGATTAGACTGCGCGGACGCACAGGCTGATCCGGATCTACACTGGTCGCAATACCCACATGCCCATTTTCTCCCGTAACAGCTATATATAGTGCATGTACAAGTGCTGTTATAATGTGTCAATACAATTTCTCCCGTCACAGCTATATATAGTACATGTACAAGTGATGTTATAATGTGTCAATACAATTTCTCCCGTCACAGCTATATATAGTACATGTACAAGTGATGTTATAATGTGTCAATACAATTTCTCCCGTAACATCTATATATAGTACATGTACAAGTGATGTTATAATTGTGCAATACAATTTCTCCCGTCACAGCTATATATAGTACATGTACAAGTGATGTTATAATGTGTCAATACAATTTCTTCCCCCCGTCACAGCTATATAGTACATGTACAAGTGATGTTATAATTTGTCAATACAATTTCTCCCGTAACAGCTATATATAGTACATGTACAAGTGATGTTATAATGTGTCAATACAATGTTTGTTGACGTTGTATCAGGGACTCTCCGTGAGTGGCTGTATACATCATATATGCCATCACATGACCATGCTACGGACGTTTAAAGTGACTATCTCTCAGATGTTTTATCAAGTATCCAATATGTAGTTTTTCGCTTAATGCACACTAAATCACATTACTTATATTAAATGTACATGCTCACTCAGTAGGCACAACATGTTCTTTATATCAGAGACATCATGTGGGACATTTTCTGGATAACAAAACATTCATTCACCATTACCACACGTATTGCTTGGCATTATTATACATTTTATATCAGACGTAAATTTCCGCACTGATATCAGGGGCGATGTCCGTGTTTCCTTAACATGTTAACGGACATTACTATTTATTATCTGTATTTATTTTGATGGGCAATGATTATACTTTATAATCTGTCGAAAATATTATTTGTTGAGGTGACGGATTCAATAAGTATTAAATAATTAACATAATAGCATGCCTCATTTGCATATGAAAATACTCGGATACCACCGCGAGTCTCTATCGGTAAAATAAATATTACTAAGTTATTATATCTGTATAGGGGGCACTCGTAATTTTTAGAGCCGGTGGAATAGTGACACAATTATACACCTATTTAATTCCTGTACAAACCGTTTTTGTCTACTGAGTGGGCATGTACCTTTAATCATTCGCGCCAATTTATTTTATCAAATACACAAGCACATCCGTTATATTCAAGTGCATACGTTCAGAAACTGTGATAAGCATGGGAGATAATTGGGCTTGGTATAATTTATCATTCTCGCTATAAATGTACTACTACAAGTATGAAAGAAATGTGGCATGTCTCAATGCTTGGTTGTGAAAGTATCATACATACTATTTGCATATACTACAGTGGAACCTCTCTAAATCGGACACCCTGTGATGCCACATGGTGTCCGATTTAGCGAGGTTGCACTGTAAAGCATGCATGTGATTATTCCGAGCCATTGTTGTGTGCTATGCGGTCACGAACTGTTATTAAAACATGAGATAAATGACCAAGAAACCCATACAAATTATGATCACAAATGGAGCCCGTGGTCGAGCGGTCTGAGGCGTCGGACTGCTGATCTTACGGTTGTGGGTTCGAGCCTCACCGGAGGCGTGCGTTGTGTCCTTGAACAAGACACTTTATCCACGCTTCCATCCATCCAGCTGTAAATGTGTACCGGCTAAATACCGGGAATTTCGATTGTAGTTTGATTGTATTGGATTGTATTTTGATTGTATTTGATTGTATTTGATTGTATTTGATTGTATCTTGATTGTATTTGATTGTATTGATTGTATTTGATTGTATTTGATTGTATGTACATCTACTTATGAATACAATATGATCATGCTCAACGTTGCAATATAAATTAAGGGAAAACACTACGAAATGGGTCGAAGAAACTGACGAAGTTTATATAAGCATATGCTTATAGCCGGTCTTTAAACACTGTATGAACTGTATGAACATACACATTATGATCACAAATGTTTATTGTTGTTCAGTTTCGAGAGGTTTCACTGCATACTAATTATTGTTCCGTATTAGGCGTAAGAAAGTACTGTGGTTCGGGCAAACGGACCCTACCTATAAATATGCCGCCGTCCCTCGACTATTATGGCCGTTCAAAACAAACAAATACATCAATGTACAAGGTGTCCTTTGCGTACTTTATTCGTTTGTCATTCAAATATTGAACATAGTCCACCATATTGGCACATACAACTGTCTAGCATTACGAAAATGCCGACCCTTCCTACCTATTTCTTTCTTGACCATTGCCCGCACCACAGGTTCGTGTTATATGCCTTATACCAGTAAACGCAAACACTAGCTATTGTTCAGTATTATAAACATGTTTCCAATGAGGGGTATGTGATGAAACGGATATATAAAACAATACACGTAGTTTATTTGTAGATTTGCATAGAATCTCAGATGCTATCTCAGAGATCCCATATGTGTTTTCGTTCGCACTATTATATGTGATCACATTCCAAAAAAATTGCGTTATATTCAAGTATATGCTATCATAAACTGTGCTAAGCAGGGACAGTAACCATCGGTTGAAGAAACATGTTTATAATGCTGAAACATAACTAGTTATTTCTCAGTATTATAAACATGTTGTACTAACACGAAACAAGCATTTCCCGATTTATATGTACAATTAAGTACAGAAATGTTATACAAATCTAAAATGAAACTACTTGTATTTTTGCTCTATCTGTTGCATCACGTTCTATGCATATCCAGTGTTTTTTAAAGCATAGATGATGCAGTGTTTTGAATTCGCAGATATCCAGAGCCCGTGAACATAGCGAACATAAAACCCCCGCAGAATGTACCATACGTACAGTACATGTACTTCACAAACAGGCAGATTGGGATGAACAAACCGCAGCGGTATGCTTGTGTTCATGCATGGGACACCACATATACAGTGTAGGTCAATATGTATAACAGTAAGACATGCTACTGGAAATATTGTTTTAATAAACAGCACATAAATATCACAGCTACTACAGGTAGAAATGTATGAAAGTACACATATGGACGCCTTGTGATTTTGTAAATTCCGTAATTTCATGAAATACTTCAAATGGGATCAAAAGTTGACAACATTTCCAGAGTACTTGCGGAATTATATTCCGCATGTACTCTGTTAATCTTGACAACCTTTGACCTTATTTATGAAAAATATCGTAACATTTGTAAACGTATTTAAATAAATTACGCAGATGTCCGAAAATACAAAATCACATTGCGTGTATCACATTCGTACATGCATGTACAATCATACCATTAACAACATTATGCATTGATTCAGTATGGCTATAGAACATCAGCCAAGTATGCTGCATGTAACACATGTAATTGCATTGACATAGCTGTTGCGGAATATGGAAAACCATTTCCTACTAAGATATAAAATAAAGCTCTACATCTGTGTTATAGAAGTATTAATTGTATGCAGGTTTATTAATTAACGATCATCCATCTCGGGACAGGTATCTCGTTTACTAAATGTAATATGTCAAGGGACATAATTAATCACAACCCTGTTAACAAATTGTCTAAATTTGGTAATCCTGTCAGTGCAAATGCGCTGTGTGCTATTTATAGACATGTAACGGGAAGTTACATCATATTATGACATCATCATTAACTGATCACTTGACATAACAGTGGAAGCTGTGCACTTCATGTAGCCATGGGTAACTCTGTGTTACATTAATGGCTTCCAAACAAAAGGAAGTGAGTAGTAAAGTTAGAAAATTTATCATACGTCTGGCCAAAGTCAGAATTGGCAAGAATATTTAATATACCACGGTCAACTATTAAGCGCATCATAAAGAAATATAAAGAGTTTGGAACTGTAGAAAATAGACCAGGAAGAGGTAGGAAGAAATTATTTACAGACAGGGATAAGAATTAACTTTCACGTGTTGTAACACAGAACAGAAGTAGATCACTCCAGGATATTACCAGCATAATTAATGAGGGTAAGGACCATACTTTCTGTACTAGAACTCTGCAGAGACAAATCCATGATCTGGGCTATAAGCGCCGTGTTGCCAAGAAACGGGTGGTGGTGATACATGCCAACAAGAATCAAAGTACTGAAAGTACTGAACATAGGGTACTACAAGAATTCCGCCATGGAAGCGGTGTCGCGCCTAAAAATGCCTTGTCGGTACAAAACAATGTTTTAGCAGGATTTTTGTTAAAGTTTCTACATTAATTTGACATCGCCATGTTTACTTCTATTTTGTGAATGAAATAGTTGGCCCCGGATCGAGTATATTAAAACATACACATGACGTCATTGGAGAAACCACTGACACAATTTTCAATGTATGGAAGCCCAAACTTGTTAGAATTTGTTTTTTATCGTATTTTCAGTACTTGCATTAGTATTGTGGCAAACTTTTCTCAGTTATATACACGTCTTAATTAATTATTTGCTGCAATGGGAAATATATTGTTACCCTAAGTTAACCACTGGTCAATTAACAGTTATTGTGTGATGGGCTGTAAAGCCTCTATTCACTCAGATGCATGGGGAAGCTATTACAACTGCATATGAACCCTATTGACCTTTTCATAGTGACCTTAATCTTGGCACACTGCCAAGCTAAAGGTAGACCTTAAACTGGGTCAAACCAATTAGGAGCCTTATCACAATACCCACTACATCACTGTGGAACCTTGTGCAGACATAGGCTGGCTCACTGCCAAGCGTAAGGTAGACCTTTTTGTAGGTCATCTATATTTAGCAACAGTACTCCTCCAGTTGATATGATTTGAGAAAAGCAAAGTTGATAAACATTGCCCAGTCTTGTTGGTAAATGAGCAGTTACCAGACATAGTAGCTCCTAGCTGTGTGGCATAATATGTATATCTAACGACCACTCATTTGACCCGTCTCTATGAGACGATTGAGACAGTGATTACTTCGTGGTAAAAGGGGTAAACTGTGTGTTCGTCTTGTTTCTCCACTAACAAATATGCAATATGTCAATGGGCTATGATCACACATTTAACCGGCTCTATGAGAAGATTCAAGTGTGGTCACCTAAGATTTAGTATTCCCGTGGGGAGACGAGAATAACATACAGTTATGGGCTGGTAGAAGGGTATGTTCTCTGTAAGAAAGGGGTTAAAATGACAATCGTACACCATATTTCTTGTATTTTACTACAACATTGTTCAATTGAGCATGGGTCTCACTTATAAATATGAAAACATTATAGTGTTAATGCTTATCTCATTAAGGCATGAACTGACTGACTGTTTCTAGCCAGCGGCATTACAAAAAGATGTAGAAGGACACTATTATATTATGTAGACAGTCAATCTCTTGTGACGTGTCTTGCGTACTATAAGTCTAAATTGCCATGCTCATATGAATATTGTTGTAGACACACATGTAGTGCAGTATCATCTATTATCATGATTATCTTGGGAGGGAATATTTGACAAGACACTTTCTTGCCTGATTCACCATAACCTTTAATTCAATTAAAGGTTAACCTTAAAATAAAAGGTAACCACTTAAAGGTAGACCTTACTCAAGGTCACCATTAAAGGTACCTGAATCACCGAGATGTATAAAAGCTGAGATTTCCCAATCCAAGGGAGAGTGCGAGTTTCGGATTTTAAGAGCACCCCCGTTTTCCCACGGGAGAGTGCCTATATTATAGTTTGGATTTTAAGAGCACTCCATTTTGGCTACTTTTGGATAACTTATGGAACTGTTTTAGTTTCGGAATTACAGTGATCAAAATTCCAGGATGGAATTGTTAATTGTCAAGCAAATTGCACCTTTTAATTGTTTTAAATTGGGCGTGTTTTGTTATGGAATTGTATCGCGCCAGCGGAAATGTGAAAGTTGTGTTTCTGAATTACTTACTGTGAGTCTTGCAATCTTATTATTTACGGTATTAACCACATTAAATAGTGTACTACTCTAGAACAAACGACTTCTCTACAATTTGAGTTTCCAAGTGGTATAACTACAATGAATTATAACAGATTCTTTCATCTGACGTTGCGACAGACAATTATGATCTGTGGTGGCAGCAGATTATCACATCCCGAGTGACGTAAGCGGCAACTGACGTCACTCGCTTTCTAATTGACCGAAAGGTCTGGTGGCAGCGAAAACAGTTCAGTCCTGACAAAAGGGTACCAACAGCCGACCAATATCCCACCAACAAGGGCTACGTTACGGAGGGTACAAACACAATGAGTTTCGCTACAGTATGGGTACTAATCTACGCTGGATGTGTTATACTGTCATTAATTTGTTCCCTGACTGTAATTTATCACTTACTTACTTATTGACCCCCTACCCTGAACGTAGAATTGACACTCATGTTGGCGTATATTGGCCACCATACACAAATGCCAATCACGCAGAATTCGGGAATGTCACTAAAATCCGCTGTAAATCCATCGATAGAATGAGGATTAACATCAGTTAGACCCACACGTGCGAGTTTTGTTGCGACACAATCGCGATCATTACAAAAATCTGGGCCAACAGGTAGCTGTAACCCTTTGATATCGTTTGTGTGTTGAACGCGTCGCGTGTTTACACGTGGAGAGTGGAGAGTATTCGGAGGGGAGTTAACTCTGCCGAAAACTATAGCCTGTTACTAAATTTAGCGATGACCGCACGATTTGTGACGCAAATGGAGGCAAATAACATGAAGGCGTAACAAAATAATCCAATGTATTTTTTTATGTAGACCATCCGTTGTTGATATTGTTCAGTGCAAGTAGTTTTTAATAATATTATTTTCAATTATCGGTTGCATATGACAGTTAAACGTGGAGTAACACAATGCATTTTGTTGTTATGGTTTCTCCAATATAACACTACGGACTGTCCCATCGAGAGGGTCTGGGGCGTGGCTAACTGTCCGAGGCGATTCCAATATATAGGTTACCCTATGCGAAAAGCGTGTGCCGTGGGATAAAGAAAGAAGAAAATTGACAGTTGATGAAATATTTAGTGATGGAAGTCAAATTGTAATTGGTTCAAATAACCGTGTGCTTATCTAGAGAAAGGGCTCGGAAGTCAACGATCCCCAGCATGTGTGCTAGTTTAAACATAGTTTATTGCATATAAATACAATAGGCTCGGGCTACAAGTTCTCTCAACATTAGTTACAGCCCTCACCTAAGTGTTACAAAGTACAATAATTCAACAGCAATGGCGATACATGATTACATGTATACAGGCATATAAACACGGATACAAACCGATTATCAAGCGATAAATAGATGTTTACATAATGTATGGAATGAAAACGGACAGAAAGGTAGAGAAGAGGTGGATAGTGAGATATGAGATTTGGAGAAAGAATAAAAGTTGTTTTTGTCGCCAAGTACATATACTACATGAGCAAATCCATCAATGTATTAGTGCTAGTTGCAATAAATTTCAGTGATCATTAATAACCGGTGGTTGTGGATGATATTGGCAAATCGAATGGAATACATCCGATATGGATTACGTTACATACATCTATCAACGAAGTTACTCAAATCGTTTTGTAGTTTTAATATAATTTTGTACAGAATTGAAGATAATAATATTGTTTTCATTGTTTTGTTCAGGTATGCCGTTCAAAAGCATGTGCGCGTTCAGGTTATGAAATCGTTGCAGTGACTGGCGTAGAATGAGACGCTGTGCATGATATTTGTTGCATTCAAAGAAGTAATGTTCAGCGTCTTCTACAATTTCGCTACACTCGCAGTAGGCAGTTTCTCTGATATGGTTATTGCAAAGATCGGAATTGAGACTGCTACATTTATTACGAAGTCTTGCATGCATAACTGACGAAAACCTGTCTCCCACTAAGTAATATGGTGGTATTTCATATTGAGTGTATAATTGTTTGGCGCATGCTGTTTTAAAGTGTCTAAGACTAATCTACAGTTCTCATTGAAGGATCAGTTTCATTCCAGAGTTGTACCACAGATGGTATAAATGATTGTTTGTATACTTCCAGTCGAGTAGTCGGGACATTTATATCAAATTGGTTTCTAAGGTTGTAACGAGATACGTTATTAACAGTGGGAGGAATCAGGTTGGAGATATAACTAGGTACTTGATTGTTGGTTGCTTTGTACATGATCGAAAGCTTTTGAATACTACGTCGAACAGATAAAAGTTGCCATCCAATTTCTTTCCTTAAATTATCAAGTGTTAAACCGGTTACTATTCTCGCAGCTTCATTCTGAATTTTTTCCAATGAATCTTTTTCATATTCTGTACATCCATCCCAGACCGACGAAGCATATTCGAGTATAGGTCTCATATAAGATATATATATTTGGTCTAAAGACTGTCTGCTTATCTTAAATTTTAGGTTTCGCATTATTCCCAACACTCTCGCAGTCGAATTAATTATATTTTGTATATGTGTATGCCATTTCCCGTTATTGCTCAGCGTTACACCGAGATGTTTATGGTCGTCGACAAAGGTTATAGGCGTGTTTTGAAATATTAGGTTTACAGGTCGATCGAGTATTCTTAGTGTTAAAAGCATCGCTTCAGTCTTGTTAGGATTGAAACTGACCAACCATTGTTTAGCCCAGTCAGCAATAGTTAGCAGGTCATAATTTATTATGCCTTCTAGGTCATCAGTATTTGTTGTGGAAAATGATAGAGAACTGTCATCAGCAAATAATCGAACAATACTTAGTAGATGGTCAGTTATATCGTTGACATATATTAGAAATAGTAAAGGACCGAGCACCGACCGAGCCTTGCGGTACGCCAGCAGTTATTAACTTGGTATCTGAGGTTATAGACCGTATTGATACAGACTGTTTCCTATCCGACAAGTAGTTTTCGATCCATGTAAGATACAACCATTTAATCCATTTTGCCGTAACTTAAATAGTAATCCCCTATGCCATACTCTATCGAAAGCCTTAGAAATATCACAAAATACTATACATGTAGATTGCCTTTCATCAAATGCCTGACATATTTGATGGTGAATGTCTATAGTTGGTATACCGTAGAATGTCCTGGTATAAAACCAGATTGTCTATTGTAAATCAAATTCTGTGAGTGCAAGTGATTATATATATGTTTAAACATTATTCTCTCCATTACCTTACCTAGATAGCTTAATAACGATATAGGTCGATAATTTGAAGGCGTCTGCGGACACCCTTTTTTAAATAAGGGAATTACATTTGCCAATTTCCACGCCATCGGAAACTGACATTCATTGACAGATCTATTGAAGAGGATCGCTAGAGGTTTTGAGACAGATGTAATAGTTCCTTTTAGCATTCTATGACTAACTAAATCGTGTCCACAAGCTTTATTAGTTTGTAAAATCTTTATAGTATCTCTGACCTCAGATTCGTTTATATTAATCATATCAAGAACTTGGTTAGTTTTTAATTCAAGCGGCGGTAAAGTAGAGTTGCTATCGTCAACCGTTGATATTGAAACGAAGAAGTTGTTTAGACAATTAGCTTTTTCAACATCAGAAAAACAGACAATTTCACTATTACCGTCAGTCGTTTTTAATGGTTGAATAGTTTCCAGAAGTATCTTTTGTTATTTGAAAATGATTCTGTTAAATTAAACTCTAAGTCATTGTAAAATGCTTCTCTTGCATGTTTTTTCATATTATTAACTTTGTTCCGAGTTGTTTTGTATTTATTCCAGCCGTCCACCCTTCCAAATTGTATTGCTTTCTTACGTGTTTTGTCTCTTAATTTGCTTATTTTACGAATATCGGAATCATACCATGGTTTATCATTAGGCCGTACTGTGACTTGACTGCATGGAATGCATCGCTTAGCTAGCTCAATGAATTTAGATGTAAATATATTATAGCATCATCTACACTGCCATTATTTAAATTTGTCCAATCAGTGTTAAGCATGAGTTCGTTAAATTTAACAAAGTCTGCTCTTTTATAGTTCCATACAGTTCGTTTGTATGAAGTATTGTGTGAACTATCAGCAGGTATAATCACACATGTAGCCTTATGATCGCTTATGTCTGGCAAAACAGCCAACACATCGCTTTTGAGAATGTTCTGTTCTTGGTTAACAATAATTGGATCTAACAAGGTTGAATTAGTGGCTGTTTCACGCGTTGCGGATGTAATTATGTTTTGCAATGAATTCATAATCATAACATCTTTTAATTTGTGGTTATGTACATTTAATTGATCTTCATTTAGATCGCCAACAATAATGATATTATTTGTTATATCACATACCAATTCTATATTGCGATTGAACAGTTCCCAAAATTCTATATTGGATGACGGGGGGCGGTAAATCGTGCCAATCAAAAATGACTTGCGGCTTGTTTTAACATGAATCCAGACAGTTTCATCCCAAAATATTTCTAAATTCTGCATTCTATTTGCTAACAAATTGTCTGCAACATATACTAATATTCCTCCAGAATGTGGCGACTTGTCCTTTCGGAATGGTAGGCTATACCCATTAAGTTGTAAACTGCTGGTTTCTATAGCGCCCGTTAAGTGAGTTTCTGTAAAACATAGAATATCAAAATCTGTGAAAGTGTCCTCGATATAACTCACCTTATTACGGATACTTCTTATATTTAAATGTAAAATTGAAAAACATCCACTCTCATGTTCAGGCCCTGGGTTTCTTTCTACATCACCAGATATCAGTAGCAAAATAAAAGATACTATTGTTAGACAAATATTTAGATTGAGTAATAATCTGGGGCCTCTACAATTAGCTAGATTAGTCAAACAATTACCTATATCCGTTAAAACATTCAATAATATATTGAAAATATTTAAATATATTGTAGTGCTAACCTCCAAGGGGGCGAGTCAGTTTGATGGTGTGGAGAAATATTCGTTATGAAGCTGTCGGAACATTAACGCATGTAGAAAGTAACATAAATGCTACTAAATATATTGAAATGCTTGACGATAATTAGTGTTGACTGTACATGTACTTGGGTTGTAGAAACAAAATTAATGCACACACAACATACTGTGTTCGCCCTCATATGATATTTCCTGAACAAAAATATTTCACTAACAACTATTCTAATGCACTCTATAAATATCACGCAATCTGATTGGCTGATGGTCATTCATTACAGGTATATCATTGTTGATGAACGGTTGGAAATTATTTCAATATGTATTACTACGCCAGTATTAAAGGAGTGCATTATAAATAGGTTAACCACATTGTAATTTTGAAATTTGCGGCGTATATCAGAAAATGATAGATTGGAAAACATTAAACCTACATTAAACACCATTAAACCTATAATTTTCTGATATAAACTGCAAATTTGAAAAATAAAATACAGTTAATTCAATATGGAAACGCTCATTAGCCCCATGCGACGTCGTGCGACGTTATTCGTTGTATTAACGTTTGTATGACGTCATTTGATTCTTCATTTTAACGCCATATTAGTTTTTTAAACTACTAGTATCAGAAAATGGCATGCAAATATAAGTAACAAACCATGGATTGTTGCGTTTGCCGTGGTAAGGAAAACAGTTGCTCAGTTTAACGTTTGCCGGAACTCTATTGGTTACCTCAGTAAACGCAACAGCCCATGATTTTATTCGTTAAGTATATTTCAACAACATATAACATTTACCACCGCTTGCGCTAATCTTGCCCATATTTGCTAAGGTGTTTATTTCATGTTTCATGAATATTGTCTTTGAAAGTAAGCAGCCTGATTGGCTGACCCTGAGCTGTGCTACAGCTCAGGCTTAACTCATCAAACTGCTGTATTTCCAGTTGATATTGCCTATATAGGTTCCGAAACGTTGGCCGCATAAACACGTGGCGTGACGCTCCATATACAATATATATGTATAGTGTTCATGGGCCCGTTTCAATAAACTTCGTAAGACTAAAATGAACGTAGGTGCAAATTTAGGATCGTCTGGAAATTTCAATTCATGCAGCCTATGCTCAATAAATGTAACTCCAACAATTGTTTACAATCAAACAATGTTAATGTGAAATTTAAGGACTATCTGAATTTTGCACTTACGAATATTTTACTCGTAAGAAGTTTAGTGAAACGGCCCCCATCACTTTGATATACATGTAACATGAATACCGGTAGCTTTCGGTGGACATTCACGCAGGGCGGAAATGGTATTAACCCTGTCATATGTCAATAGTTAATGTCCAAGATAGTCCATACTTATGTTATTCGGCTTAACCCTAGATTCTCAGACATATGTCGTACATACACTGTTGGTAACTACACGTATATACCTGTTTACATTGTTTTAAATTCACTTTTTTTATTTAATTTTCAACCACATTTTCAGGTACATGATGTACATACCCACTCAGTAGACACAACATGTTCTTTATATCAGAGATATCATATGAGACATTTTCTGGCAAAATAAACATGCATTCACCATTACCCCACGTATTGATTGGAATTATTATACATTTTATATCAGACGTAAATGTATACTGATATCAGGGGCGATAACCGTGTTTCCTTAAAATGTTGCTATTTATTATCTGTGTTTATTTGTTGATGTGCATTAATCATACACTTTATAACCTGTCTAAAATATTGTTTTTTCAGGTGACATATTTAATAAGTATAAATAATTAAATAAATAGCATGCCTCATTTTCATCTGCAAATAACCTGATACCACCGCGTGTCACTATCAGTAAAATCAATATTACTAAGTGATTATATCTGTACATGTATAGCGGACACTTGTAATGTTTAGAACTGGTGGAATAGTGACACCATTATACATGTAATTAATTCCTATAAAGAACATGTTCTGCCTACTGAGTGGGCATGTACCTTTAAAACAATGTGTATTAAATGTGCTTCCCTTTGGAAGTTATTGGAAATTACTTTACCTGTTTATTTTCCATAATAAATAACCGTGTTTTGTTACAGTGAAATGCATCCACAATGTACAATGAATTCATCATGAACGACACTAGGCGGAACTGGACGGAAACAGCATCGTTAATATCGTCATACCTCATTAAAAAATT
This sequence comes from Conchocele bisecta, assembly GCA_029237695.1. Lineage (NCBI taxonomy): Eukaryota > Metazoa > Mollusca > Bivalvia > Lucinida > Thyasiridae > Conchocele > Conchocele bisecta. The sequence continues at coordinate 150,092 of JAQRGA010000049.1, read as the reverse complement.
GCCTTTCCGTAAATGACGTAGAAAGTAGACGAAATGTTCAGAGCAAATGCGGAATGGTATTCCGTATTTTCTGTCATTGTAATACCGTATTTGCTATAAACAATTCGTTAATTGTTGACTTCATTGGCGGAAAATAACACCATTTCGGTAAATATTTTAATTAAAATCGCATATATTACGTACAAAGTTACGTGGCTTCTCTCATATTTGTTAATATTTGTTAATATAGTATTCACAACTTCGCTATCCATCGCTATATCTAGCTGTGACTAAAGAAATATGGATTATGGGTTTTGCGACCAGTGTAAATCCAGATCAGCCTGCGCATCCGCACAGTCTGATCAGGATCTGCACTGTTCGTCATTACATCAACGGAACGCCAGTCTTGCTTCTAACAAACAATATGTGTTTAAATATATGCTTCAGGATGTGAGCTATTTGATCAGGATCTACACTGGTCACAAATCCCATAAGCACCATTTATCCAGACTGGGTAAATTTATTAATTAATTCGATATCTTTATCTTCAGTAGAGATTCAAAATGGTCACTAAAAATCGTCATTTTATCCATAAATGCGATCAGATGAAATGTTTAATTTAATTTGTGTTACTGGTATATGTTGGAAGAGCAGATCGCATTGATAACGTCAAAGAAAATACAAGCACAAATACATTATATATATCATATGCAAAAACTAAACATGGCCACCAAACATCAGTATGTGATATACACAGTTTGTAGCAGCTAGAATAGTAATTGCTCTGATCAGATAATAGTATATATACATTGTACATTTGACGAGGCTAGATGGGAATTATAAAAAATCAAATACAATTTGAATGATGAATCTGAGATTCATGTCATTATCTGTAATAAAACGCCATGAAATCCAAGATGGCTGACAAATAATATAAAATGTGATACATATTGATATATATTTAGGTGACGTAGCTTCATATCTGGATATCATGTCACATTGTCAACTGTCGATAACTGATGTGTTATTATAATACTATATGAGTCATGATCTGAAAACACCGGAGTCATTGTCTTGAGGCCAGTATAGACCCAGATCAACCTGCCCATTTACGCCATATCAGGGTTTGCACTCATCGATATTATGTAACAATTGAGTTTATCTCTAGCACATACTGTGAACTATGATCAAGCTGAATGAGTGTGTCAACTGATAATGATCGGTTGATTGTATGGTACGGGCAACCGATTCTCTTAAATCAAGTTGATCTAACCAGTATGCAAGTTTCATTGATCATAGGATGAACACAGTTAGCATCCTCTGACATCGACATTTTCGTTGTCGCTATTATCAATGTTCTCATGAGAAACACTTTCAGTGGATGTTCACATACAACCTCATCCCTGCGTTTTCAAAACTCGTGCATGTGAGCGAATATTTATAGCAACTTCAGAGTATTGATTTGTAGCTGTTCCTGCATCCGCAACTGATCACATTAAGAACCTCCTCAGGCAGAAATCGTTGCCCCCTCGAGGTATACAGGATGAATCATAGATGCTTCCATTTCTCATCCATGCTTCAGTGAGTCCAGAGATGGTGTTGCAGACATGTCATTAGCTCTCCACAAGACTGCTTGGTAATGTGCACGTGCACAGTGGGGGCAGAAAGTGGGCATTGTAGGGGGCAAGCTGCTCATCTTTGGTGGTGTATGCCTTTTTCCACTAATTCTCCTTGTGAAGCTGGCAGCACGCATCGTTAAGAGAGTCAACGATATTCAGGCCATACAGTTTGGCATCATATGACAAAGCCGATCCAGTTATCTCGTCAATGAAAGTTGTGGGTCTCCTAGTTTCCATTCACTGTAAATGCCTCAAGTTTCGTCATGACAGTGGCCTTTCCTATACCGGCAAAGAACGACACACTGTCATACCCTGTGAATGCTTGTGCTGCCATGAAGTTTGGCTTTACCTTCGCTTGTGTTCGCACAAACTGGTTTACGTGATAACAGACCGACTTCTTGCACATGCCTCTATGATTAACAGTACACTCTGTCGCATATCAATCGTTTCTGCATGTAGTTGATGGGCAAGTAAGACAATTGCATCCGTGTTGTCACTCACTATCTGAACTTTATCCAGCGACTGCCTCGTTGATATTTTGGTACGCCATAGGCACGTCAGTTTCATCGTGAGCGACTGGTGCCTGTCCTACTCCTGTACCAACATATACTAGTATAGGGTGTGGATATGTGCCAGTTACGATCGTCCGCTTGTCGTGTATGGAACACAGGTGATCCACAATAAGCTTAATCTGCACTTTTATCGCAGTAACTGACAATGTAATGGCTTGTATTGGTAGTGGAGATTCTCTAGTAAGCTAGTACATGTGGCTGAATTCATTTGAACGTGTATTTCGGCATGCTAACGACCTTATTGCTCTCATAAACTTTTGCATTTCGTTTTGTAAATGTGACCGTGTTGACGTTCTTTTTCAACTTGTTGCGAAAGCTCTTCGATCAATAACTTGTCCTGTAAATATTTTTACAATCCTGTTGGTTGACTACTGTCCATGCATGTAGTGAGTGCTTCACATATTTTCACTGTCAGCTCAATCTGTTTTGATTCGAGCAGCCTGCTCCTCCTTGTGATACATGATCGCTGCCTCTATGTCACTCTTCAGATTACCGCAGAAACTGAGAGAGAGAGAGGGTCCAGATGAGAAGAGTTGATTAATTTAGTGTGTAGCCAATAATGTCGGATAGCCCTTTGACATATCTCATGTAGGTACCATCAATGATTAGAACAGACCAGATGCCGTTCCAAATGATACATTGGCGCCGCATCGACTTTTCGCCCTCCATCAACCGTTCCATAACTGAATGGTGACGGCGCTGCATACTACGTAGATAATAAAATCTCTGGAGTGAGCGTAGTTCACATGGCCGGATGCGAAGAAGAATGGCAGCATTTTCTTAACCGCTAACAGATGAAGCGTACATTGTACTGTAACACAATTTATACCTATTAACTTTACATTTACATACTATCAGTTTTTACACTATACAATTGCTTATTCATAGCGGCCGTTTTTATTTCGCCTTTCTAGAGGAATGTACATACATGTTTCTTCTATGTACACACAAGAGTCAATATAATTGTGTTCATTGGAAAGGAAACCAGAACGTCATAACGCACGATTGATCAATGTGACATATTATATATATGTAGGTATGTATATTTATCGTAATCATTTAGATTTGGCGGCCATTTTTAATAAAAGTGAACTTGTGAATTGCATTGTGATATACTGTCTATCCAACGTCGTTGTGTCACAATCCCCAATTATAACGGCTAAAATGCTGAAATATATATATTGAGCTTTATAGATTTTTTTTTTCCAGATGATGCCTGTGCCGTATACAATTATAAATTATATATACGTGAAACCTGGCGGACATCTTGGATATATGCAATTCTACAAACAAAATATTCAAGGTTTCGGAAGTGGCACTGAAAAAAGGATTCGGAATCAGCGCGTCGAAGACATGTAGAAACAGCCAAAACTCTTTGTATATATAACAAAACAAGGTTTGGTGCTTTGCAGCTCGGACTTTATTGTCAATGCTCTATTACGGGATGCACCAGCTGTCTTATGCTAGCATCATAACTATGGTGTATTGTCAATGCTACATTACTGGACCCCCAGCAGTCTTATGTTAACATCTTAAAGGCCCTGGCTGAAAATACTCAATAAATATCTTGGGGCATCATTATTCTTAAATTAAACAGCAATGCTGAAACATTTAGGGAACATTATCAGTATGCATGGGTTTAAATGCAGGACGGGGGTGATTACTATCTGGCACTCCTTAGGTAAACCGTTATAATGGTAGTTAAATAGTGTGAATGGACCTCAACAGACTGGACATGCCATCTGTAATGTCTGAATAGCCATCTGGATAGTGGCTGTACCAAGCAAGCCATTCTTCTGATAGCCAGCACATGAACGTTTACTATTGCACCAATAGTATTATACCGTCAAAATATTTAACAATGGAATTTGGCTTGAATATATTCCATACCAATCAAATGAACAGATCAATTGTCATCAATGGAGTCAAATGCCCTAAAGCATAGGCATGTGGGGTGGGGGGGGGGATGGGGGCTATTGTTGCTCGTTTCTGTGTTCTCATGCTGCCAGTATAGACCAATCTCTGTTTTGCTAGTATATCTGCATACTCTAGGAGAGAGGTGGTAGGGCTTTTGTGTTTTCCATTTATGTCTATCTGACATAATGTTGTTTCAAGTGTTTCAGTATTATCTTAATATATGCAGGAACAAAAGTCAACAAGAGTTGTCAGAAGACAACGAAGCTAGCCTGTTGGCGGCCTTCACTCAAATCTGGCACAGTTGTATAAAAACATGAATAATATATAGCTTGACCTTGGGTTAAGGGGTGTGCGGTGGACCTTGACATTGGGGTCAGTGGTGGAAGGTGGGCCGTGGATTTGCTATAGCATGATATAGCATATTAAGATGAATGCATGCATGAAATATCAATGCGCTCCCTGAAAACAGAAGTTATACAAAATTTAACCCAACGTTAAGTTTGTGAACGCACTAAGTTGGTGATTTTCTACAGCATGATAGCTATTCACATAAGGAATGCATGTATGAATGTGCTAAGTTTGTGACCTTGACCTTGGGGAAAGGCGTGGCGGGGGGGGGGTCATGTATTTGTTGTAGCACAATAGAGGATCATCAGATGAATGAATGCATGTATGAAATATCAAGGTGTTCCCTGTAAAGAAACAGAAGTTATAAAAAGACATTTACTCCAACGTTAAGTTTATGTTGTTGATCTTGGGGAAAGGGGTGGGGATGGACATGGATTTGATGTATCATGATATAGAGGATTATCAGATGAATGCATGTATGAAATATCAAAGCGTTCCCTGTAAAGAAACATAAGTTACACAACATTTACCCCAACGTTAAGTCAATGAACATGCTAAATTTGTGACCTTGGTGGGTCGTAGATTTGCTACAGCATGATAGAGGGTCATCTGAGGAATGCATATATGAAATATTAAGGCGTTCCATGAAAGAAAACAGATGTTATAAGACATTTAACCCAACGTTAAGTTTTATTTTTTTATGAATGTTCTAAGTTTGTGACATTGACCTTGGGGTAAGGGTTGGGTGGTGGGTCATGGATGTGCTACAACATGTCATGATAGAGGTCATCTGAGGAATACATGTATGAAATAACAAGGTGTTCCATGAAAGGAAACAGAAGTTATAAGACATTTACCCCAAAAGTTTGTGGACGCCGATGACGCCGGGGGTATGCCATAAGCTCTTCTGCACTTCGTGCAGGCGAGCTAAAAAAAGAAAATTGTCGTCTGCTGCTGTATTATATATTGTCTTTATCAGTAAAGACATGATTTGTCAGCACTTTAGAATCATTATACCTCCGCGACAAGTTGTGTGTGTGTGGGAGGGGGGAGGGGTGATTATGGTCAAGTTGTCCATCCATCCGTCCGTCCCTAAACTTAACATCAGAGAAATATGTCATAACTTATATTTCCTTCATCGAACATTCTTAATATTTCACTCATGCATTCCTCTAAGGGTCTACTACTATGCTGTGACAAATCCACGACCGTCCAACCCCCGCTGATCCCAAGGTCAATGTCACATACTTAGTCTCTTCACCAAACCTAACATCAGAGAAATATGTTATAACCTTTATTTCCTTCATTAAAAATTCTTAATATTTCACACATGCATTCCTCTAAAACTTAACATCGGAGAAATCATACTAAGACAAATACATGACAGTGCCGCCCCCGCTAAGCCCAGGGTCAAGGTCACAGACCCACATACTACAAATCTACAGATTTTGGGACACCTGGGCCCACGCAGGGGTATTCCGTAAGCATCGCTTACTGACAATTCTAGTTTACATTGAAAATGATTCCCAAGTGCTACCCAAGAATACTTTTGATGAGAAAAAGGAAAAATAGAAAATAAACAGAAGACAACAGATATTAATTCAGCAATGTAAGGGTTAATGCTGTTAAGTTTATATAACACCATATTTATTATTTCATAAATGCACCATGAAATTACCAGGCAAAATTAGAGGTTACCCCTAAGTAACTATAATGGATTTTGATTTGTTAATTTTCCAACCACTCCAATGGTCACAACATGATTTTCATGTTCTCAAAACTATGAAAATTACTTGCAAAAAGTGCAGATCCTCATGAGACAGCTCGTCACGAGCCGGCTCATCTGGATCTACACGTTTTGCCAATACCACTATACAGGCCTGTGGTGTTGATGGAGAAATTCTTACAAACGTTTGAACGTAAATAATTGGCCAAGTGTTACAGCGATCTGCAACGGTCAAAAAGAGCAAGGTCATGCTAATTGAAGGTCATTAATTTCTGATCACAGGCTGTAGTGTCTGTACTGTCAGATCTGAAACCATTGGACTTGGCCCATAGGTTGCGATAAGTAGGTAATTGTCGCGCGAATGCCATTGTACTGTTTGCTATTACAGTTCGGATCCAATGCACATGTAAATATCGGATACGAATACATGTACTGTGTACATCTACATGCAACTGGACGGCTGTTTCACAAAAAGGGATATTACAAATAGTATTTATTTGCCATTCGTTTATAATACAAATATAATGACAAGAACGACGCCAACGGCATGTATCCCATCGCTGTAGTGGCTGGATCACAAACATGCACATTGATACGGTACATAAGTTATAGGAGAATAGAGGAATGAGCCTGCATCTATTGAAAGATAATATGGATAAGGAAAAATATGCATTTGAAGTTTCAAGTGAATCACTCATATGGTAAAGAGCTTATAGCAGAATTAATGTACTGAAGTTGGAATTTCAGAGTTATTTCACATTGACCGATGCCAAGGGGGAGGGAGCATACTGGGGCGCGAAATGAAAAACAATGGATGATAATAAGAATGCACATGAAGTTTGAAGCTGTACAATTAAGAAGTTATAGGAGAATGGAGAAATGTACACACATCTACTGGATGAAAAATATATATGTTATTTGACCTTAGTTTAAACATATTTTATTTGTATATTATTTACAAGTAATGCATCAATCATAGTAAATACAGAATTATACAAATGGGATTGGATTGAAAGCAAGCTTATATAAATCCTCTCCCTGACGTGTAACTTGGTATCACAGGCTGCAAGAACCAGGACATAACAAACATAATTAATACTGCCATTAGCATAAAATTGAGATTTTATTCTTGCTTTATGCACATAGTTTCTGCTTCCTGCGATACCCGGTAGATGTAATTATAGATGACAATATGTAAATATACATGCATTAAACAATTTTAACAAAAAAAGGAAAGACAACTATTTTAGTTCGTTATTATAAAACAAAAATAGAGAGAATAAAAAATTCCACTGCGGCAGTTCGAGAAAACAAAATATGTTCGCACACCAAGCCACCCACGCCCACATTAAATCTTGGTTGTCGTGATGATGTACAAAAGCAGACACATTGGAACCCCTCCAAACCGGACACCCTGGGATGTCCCCAGGGCGTCCGGCATAGGGAAGTTCCACTATAAATCAGTCATATGATCACTCCTACACCTCTTTCATGCCTTGCAATCACGAACAGACTGTACCATGAGAGATAGATAAAAATAAAAATAAAACCCACCAGAATTAACCACACAGCCATTTACAAGGTGTCCGGCTGACAGAGGTTCCACCGTACCATTTAAAAGCGACTTGTATTCTCTATGTACATTCTTACAGCTGTAAATATTGTTTCGTTAGTAGGATCGTCCAGTTGTATATTACCATAGAGTATAGTATGGAGGGTCGGTTGACAATAAGCTTGTATATCATCTATTAGTTGGTTTCTATGTAGTGCATATCTTGGACAGGAGAAAGAGTAGTGAGTGGCATCTTCAACTTGACCACAGATACAATTTGGTGATTCAACAATATTTTTGCAATGAAGGTCATAGAATTAAGAGCACTGCATTTTGTCCGGAGTCGTGTATGTATTACTTGCATATGCCGTTGACCACTGTAATAATAACTTGGAACCTTGTCTGTGATTTTTTTAATTTTGGTTTTAAAACAACTAAGTGAAGGAGCATTCCGTGTGTTTTCTGATGTAGAGTTCCAGTCTCGGACTGAAGAGGGAAGAAATGAGTTATAAAAGAGAGTTGTTCTGGATCGTATGGTCTGTAGGTTGTCAGCATTTCTTAAATTGTAACGATTAGTGTCTGTTTGAGGCGGAAGGATATCTACAAGGTAATTAGGTGAAATGCCGTTTTTCATTTTGTAAAAAAGCGACAGTTTATGTGAATGTCGTCTATTTTCTAATGTTTCCCAGCAGATTTCAGCATATAATGAATCTATTTAAATTAGCCGAGTTGCACCTGTAGCTATACGGGCAGCTTCAATTTGGATTGTTTCTATTTGACCTTGACATTGGGCATGCGGAGAGCATGAGTGTGGTGGGGAATGGAAATGTGAATGATAATAAACATGAAGTTTCAAGCCAATCGGTCGGAGATCAAACAAGTTATAGGAGAATGGAGAAACTGGATGTAATTTATAAGTTATTTGACCTGGATCTTGGGCATGGGAGAGCATGGGTGGGGTAACAAATGAAAATATGGATGATAATGAACATGTACATGAAGCTTCAAGCCCAATAGGTCGAACAGTACAAAATAAATAGGCGAATGGAAAACGTGACGGATAGACAGACGGACGGACGTACGTACACAATGCGGTATACTTGTAAACACACTTACTTGTGCACCTGTAAATAGTCTGCCTGTGTACCTGGGTGCACAATCAAACATGTACAAATACTTGTGCGCACGAATTGATCCACAAGTATACCTGGTGGAAGATTGACGACAGACGGACGGACAGCTTTTGCATTCATTTTCGCTACGCGATAGGATAAGAACTGGTCAGATGCATGCCACAACATGCCACTGATAGTGTCATATCAAGAATTACATGCAGTGGGCACAGGGGAGTTGGGAGCTATTGTGATGTGTAACCCCGCTATATGTGCCATGATACTGCTGTTATCTCTGGTGTGTGGCAGAACTGCAAGCAACCTGTATAATTACCCAATTATGTGTCCTAATGTTGTCTGGGGAGCATGGATGTTTGGATAACTGACCTGAGCTGAATTTAATGAGATTAATGAATGTGATTTACGTCTTCACAAGTGTGAACGACCACGGCCTTTAAGTATGTTGTATTGGCAATGTTACATTACGGGACCCCCAGCTATCTTATGTTAACATCTTAAGTATGTTATATTGTGAATGCTACAATACGGGACCCCCAGCTGTCTTATGATAACATCCTAAGTATGTTGTATTGTCAATGCTACATTACGGAATGCCCCAGCTGTCTTATATTAACATCCAAAATATGGTGTATTGCCAATGCTACATTACGGGACCCCCAGCTGTCTTATGCTAACATCCAAAGTTTGTTGCATTGTCAAGGCTACATTACGGGATATCCCAGCTGTCTTATATTAACATCCTAAGTATGGTGTATTGTCAATGCTACATTACGTGACCCCCAGCTATCTTATGCTAACATCTTAAGTATGGTGTATTGGAAATTGTACATTACGTGCCGTCCCAGCTGTCGTATGTTAACATCTTATGTATGTAGTATTGTCAATGCGACATTACGGGACCCCAGCTGTCTTATATTAACATCCTAAGTATGGTGTATTGTCAATGATACATTACGTGACCACTAGCTGTCTTATGTTAACATATTAAGTATGGTGTTTGGCAACGGTACATTACGTGACGCCCCAGCTGCTGTCGAATGCTAACATCCTAAGTATGTAGTATTGTCAATGCGACATTACGGGACCCCCAGCTGACTTATGTTAACATCTTCAGTATGGTGTTGTAGTGTCAATGCTACATTGCAGGATGCCCCAGCTGTCTTATGTTAACATCCTAAGTATGATGTATTGTTAATGCTACATTACAGGACCCCAAGATAGCTTATGTTAACATCCTCAGTATGGTATAGTGTCAATGGTACATTACGACGGGACCCCCAGCTGTCTTATGTTAACAGCTGAAGAATGGTGTATTGTGAATGCTACATTACGGGACCCCCAGCTGTTGTATGTTAACATCTTAAGTATGTTGTATTTTCAAAGCTACATTACGGGACCCCAGTGGTCTTATGTTAACATCTGAAGTGTGATGTATTGTCAAGGCTACATTACGGGATGCCCCAGCTGTCTTATGTTAACATACTAAGTATGGAGTATTGTCAATGCGACATTATGGGCCACCGATCTGTCTGATGTTAGCAGTTAAAGTATGAGGTATTACCAATGGTACATTACGGGACCCCCAGCTATCTTATGTTAAAATCTTTAGTATGATGTATTGTCAATGGTACATTACGTGACGCCCCAGCTGTCTTATGTTAACATCTTAAGTATGTTGTACTGTTAATGCGACATTACGGGACCCCCGTCTGACTTATGTTAACAGCTGAAAATGGTGAATTGTCAATGCTACATTACGGGAACCCCAGCTGTCTTATGTTAACATCTTAAGTATGTTGTATTGTCAATGCTACATTACAGGATGCCCCTGCTGTCTTATGCTGACATCTTAAGTATGGTGTATTGTCAATGGTACATTACGGGACCCCCAGCTGTCTTATGGTAACATCTTAAGTATGGTGTATTATCAATGGTACATTACGTGACGCCCCAGCTGTCTTATGTTAACATCTTAAGTATGGTGTATTCTCAATGCGACATTACGGGTCCCCAGATGACTTATCTTAACATCCTAAGTATGGTGTATTGTCAATGCTAAATTACGGGAACCGAAACTGTATTATGTTAACATCTTAAGTATGTTATATTGTCAATGCTACATTACAGGATGCCCCGGCTGTCTTATGCTAGCATCCTAAGTATAGTGTATTGTCAATGCTACATTACGAGACCCCCCGCACTCTTCTGTTAACATCTTAAGTATGTTGTATTGTCAATGCTACATTAATGCCCCCTCTGTCTTATGTCAACGGCATGCGTATGGTGTGTTGTCCATGCTACATTACGTGACCCCAGATGTCTTATGTTAACATCTTAAGTATGTTGTTGTATTGTCAATTATACATTATGGGACCCCCAGCTGTCTTATGTTAACATCCTAAGTTTGATGTATTGTAAATGCTACATTACAGGACCCCCAGCTGTCTTATGTTATCGTCCTAAGTATGATGTATTTTCAATGCGACATTACGGGACCCCAGCTGTCTTATGTTAACATCTTAAGTGTGCTGTTGTATTGCCAATACTAATTTAAATTCCTTACGGGACCGCCCAGCTGTCTTATGTTAACATCCTAAGTATGGAGTATTTTCAATGCTACATTACGGGATGCCCCAGCTGTCTTATGTTAACATCCTAAGTATGATGTATTGTCAATACTACATTACGGGACCCCATGCTAGCTTATGGTAACATCCTCAGTATGGTGTATTGTCAATGGCACATTACGGGACCCCCAGCAGTCTTATATTAACATCTTATGTTTGTTGTTGTATTGTCAATGCTACATTACGGGATGCCCCAGCTGTCTTATGCTCACATCCTCAGTATGGTGTTTTATCGAAGCTACATTACGGGACCCCAGCTCTCTTATGTTAACATCTTAAGTATTGTGTATTGTCAATGATACATTACTGGACCCCTAGCTGTCTTATGTTAACATCCGAACTATGATGTATTGTCAATGATACATTACTGAACCCCTAGCTGTCTTATGTTAACATCTTAAGTACGTTGAATTGTCAATGCTACATTACGGGATTCCCCAGCTGTCTTTTGTTAACATCTTAAGTATTGTGTATAGTCAATGCGACATTACGGGACCCCCAGCTGTCTTAATGTTAACATCTTAAGTATGGTGTATTGTCAATGTTGCGTTACGGGACCCCCATCTGCCTTATGTTAACATCTTATGTATTGTGTGTTGGCAATAGTACATTATGTGACGCCCCAGCTGTCTTATGTTAACATCTTAAGTATGTAGTATTGTCAATGCGACATTACTGGACCCGCAGCTGACTTATGTTAACATCTTAAGTATGTTGTTGTAGTGTCAATGCTACGTTACGGGATGCCCCCGTTGTCTTGTGTTAACATCCTAAGTCTGAAGTATTGTCAATGCTACACTACAGGACCCAAAGCTAGTCAATGCTACATTACAGGACCCAAAGCTAGCTTATCTTAACATCCTCGGTATGGTGTTTTGTCAATGATACATTACAGGACCCCAGCTGTCTTATGTAAACATCTTCAGTATGATGTATTGTCAATGCGACATTACGGGACCCCAAGCTAGCTTATGTTAACATCCTCAGTTTGGTGTATTGTCAATGGTACATTACGGGACCCCCAGCTGTCGTATGTTAACATCTGAAGTATGATGTATTGTCAATGCACATTACATTACCTTACCGCAAGCTAGCTGATATTAACATCCTCAGTATGGTGTATTGCCAATGGTACATTACGGGACCCCCAGCTGTCTTATGTTAACAGCTGAAGTATGATGTATTGTCAATGCTACATTACATTACCCCAAGCTAGCTGATATTAACACCCTCAGTATGGTGTTTTGTGAATGCTACATTACGGGACCCCCATCATTCTTATGTTAACATCTTAAGTATGTTGTATTGTCAATGCTACATTACGGGACCCCCAGCTGTCTTATGTTAACATTGTAAGTGTGTTGTATTGCCAAGGCTACATTACGGGATGCCCCAGCCGTCTTATGTTAATATCCTAAGTATGGTGTATTGTCAATGCGAAATTACGGGCCACCCATCTGTCTGATGTTAACAGCTGAAGTATGATGTATTGTCAATGGTACATTACGGGACCCCCAGCTGTCTTATGTTAACATCTAAAGTATGGTGTATTGCCAATGGTACATTATGTGACGCCTCATCTGTCTTATGTTAACATCTTAAGAATGTTGTTCTGTCAATGCGACATTACGGGACCCCCAGCTGACTTATGTTAAGAGCTGAAGAATGGTGTATTGTCGATGCTACATTATGGGAACCCCGGCTGTCTTATGTTAACATATAAAGTATGTTGTATTTTCAATGCTACATTACGGGAGCTGCATCTGTCTTATGTTAACATCTTAAGTATGTTGTATTGTCAATGCTACATTACAGGATACCCCAGATGTCTTATGCTAGCATCCTAAGTATGGTGTATTGTCAATGCTACATAACGGGAACACCCGTTGTCGTATGTTAACATCTTAAGTATGTTGTATTGTCAATGCTACATTAATGCCCCCTCTGTCGTATGTCAACAGCATGCGTATAGTTTGTTGTCCATGATAAATTACGGGACCCCCAGATGTCTTATGTTAACATCTTAATTATGTTGTTGTGTTGTCAATGTTACATTATGGGACCCCAGCTGTCTTATGTTAACATCCTAAGTTTGATGTATTGTCAATGCTACATTACAGGACCCCATCTTTCTTATGGTATCATCCTAAGTATGATGTATTTTCAATGCGACATTACGGGACCCCCAGCTGTCTTATGTCAACATCTTAAGTATGTTGTTGTATTGCCAATACTAAATTACGGGACCCCCAACTGTCTTATGTTAACATCCTCAGTATGGTGTATTGTCAATGGTACATTACGGGACCCCAGCTGTCTTATGTTAACAGCTGAAGTATGGTGTATTGTCAATGCTACATTACGGGAACCCCAACTGTCTTATGTTAACATCTTAAGTATATTGTATTGTCAAAGCTACATTACAGGATGTCCCAGCTGTCTTATGCTCACATCCTAAGTATGGTGTTGTATCGATGCTACATTACGGGACTCCCAGCTATATTATGTTAACATCTTAAATTTGTTGTTTGTATTGTCAATGCTACATTCCGGGATGTCCCATCTGTCTTATGTTAACATCATAAGTATGGTGTATTGTCAATGATACATTACTGGACCCCTAGCTGTCTTATGTTAACATCCAAAGTATGATGTATTAAATGATTTTCGAAACAATCCATCTATAAGGTGGTATTTTTCACTAAAACATATTAAAATTACGTGTACTTGCAAAACGGACGGACGGACGCATGCACGCACGCACGCATGGACGGACGGACGGACGGACGGACGGTGGGTGAGTAACACTAACATTCAATACAGAATAGGAACATGCAAAGCATGTGTCGATCCATTTAATTAATGCAACTGATTTAACTATCGCACTGCAGATAGATATATATCTATTAGCTATTATTATTAACCATTTCAACACTACAGACCTCTTTAGCAGTGTTTGCAAACAGTGCAGTTCCTGATGAGCCGGCTCGTAACCAGCCGTCTCACCAAGTACATGTAATTTTAATATGTTTTAGTGAGAAATACCACCTTATTATAGATGGACTGTTTTGAAAATCATTTTGTCTCGATTGTATTGGTTGTTTCGATTAGCATATCATGGTCCAGTTATTCAGGGTTGAACTTTTTAAAAGTTATTCCAATGACAAACTAGACTATGTAAACATGGATATGCCCCGTAGCATACTGGACTCTAACTGGAAGAACTGTTGCATAGGGGTCAATAAGACTGCTGAGTTGAGGTATGTGATGCATGCTGGAAATTTAATCCACCGAAGGACTTGTAGTGATAATATGCAAAGGTTAACCATGCAGATTTTAGATTTAAATGAATATGCCCACTCAGTAGGCATGTTCTTTACAGGAATTAAATAAGTGTATATACTTGTGTCACTATTCCACCAGTTCTAAACATTACGAGTGCCCGCTATACAGATATAATCATTTAGTAATCTGTATGTTACTGATAGTGACTCGCGGTGGTATCAGGCTATTTTCATAGGCAAATGAGGCAAGATCTTTTTTAATTATTTTTACTAATTAAATGACTCAAGCTTTAAGAGCAAACCATTTTACTTAATAAAATCCCCATCTCCTCCACGATACTGATTTTAAAAACAAAATGCAATATTTTCAATAGGTGATGGTGAAATTGGACTGTGAATTCCAACATCAAAATATATGCACTATATCAATAATACAACCACTGGCACTTTATGGTATGAATGACAAAATCCTCTTCTAAATCATACCCAATTTTCTTCCGCTTTTAAACATCTACAAGGCAGGACATTCGCCATCTGACAAACGAATGGAGGAGGTATTTGTGTACATTCGGCTCCCGGCCTTCTTTGACTGATTGATTGATTATATTTGTATATATTGGAGTAAAATTTGGTATGATTCAGAAGAGGATGTATTTTTTCATTCCACAAAGTGCCTGTGAGTACAACACCAGACTTAACCCTTAAAAGGCGGGAACCGAAAATTGTCGTTTGCTGTTGTTTCATGTTTTGCTTTATTCTTCCATAAAGATATTGTTTGACAGCACTTTAGAATCATTACCATTGTAAATGGTTCTGAGGTGCTGTCAAACCTTGTTTTTATTGACAAAAATAGTAGTTACAAAATAAGCAGCAGATGACCAAATTTAATTCAGAATTGTAAGGGTTAAAGTCTATCGAAATACTGAGGGCCTTCCTCAAAGCCGATATATGCTCGCACGACTTCTGTCTGGCCACGTGCAGCACGTGCTGTGTAATTATCAATGCTATGGTCATGCCCACTTTACGAATGCAACTTTCCGTCATAATCAATGTCATGCGTAGGAACATCTTGCTTGCGGTGATTTTTATTTCTGTTTTGAAGAATGCAGTAGCAGCAGACGACATTGAGAATGATGGTTACCAGGACGACCGCTCCGCCGACCGACACGCCAATAATGAGGGGTGTGTTGTCCGTGGATGGAGAGTTAGTAGTAGAAGTAGGATTAATGGAGGGTGCGTTAGTCGCTGAGTGGTTAAGGTATGGGGTGCCCACCCCCTCACCCCCACCACCACCAAACGTGTAGGTCAATGTTGTTACAACTCAGTTGAACCGTCCGAGTGGTAACAACATAAACTTTCGACGAGAAATGATAAATAATGCAGCAAAGTACATAGAACGGGTGATTTTATTCGTGTTGCCTCTACTTTTCTTAAATACTTAATTTAAAACAAACAATCATTGTTTCATTGCTCCTGATAACTGTGATTTAGTACATGTACATGCATACAAGATATTTTGGAATGTTTCACCGATGATCTGTATACCACATTGAGTTAATACTGCAACCCAAATAGTAATATATCAATGATATATATGGGAACGTGGCAGACGTGTTTGCCTCTCATGTTTTTTACAAAATGCTACTTTTTTGTTACAACGGAAATAGAATCGATGAAAATATTTAATAAAGTAGCATGGATCCAATCCCTTTGCAGCTTGGACACCAATGCTACTATCAGATTAAACTTAGCAATGCACCTTATATCAAGCGGATATGGATTGGAGGCAGACACACCCGCACACACAGTTTGAACGTATATGTATCTACATGTATTTATTTCATGTGTAGCATATATAATTTAACTTGGTGACCCTCAATTTCAAATTATTACTGATGTAATTCTCACTTACCTCAATTTCACATCTCTTTGTGTTCATATTTGATAGACATCTGGATCGATTGAGGTAAGATGGAAGAAAGTTACTTGATTAACTGTTTGAGACTTAAAGTATGATATAAACATATGGATTAAAAAATAGGAACCTTTAATGTTAAGGGTTTGGGGTAAAAAGGCAAACGTCTAGAACTATTTCAATGGATAAATGATAATGACTATGTTTCGTACAAAAAAGCGTATTTTGCTACAAAGGAGACAAACGTCAGTGGGAATGGGGTGGGGATGCTTATTTTAGTGGAGAATTCACCAATAAAGAAGGTATATGCATTTTAATAAAACCATATCCCGATTATGAAACTAAACAGTACGAGGATGTTATGACCGGTCGAATACAAGGTCCTTAAAATATGCATTTCCGATAAAGATTATACATTAATAAACATATGGTCCAAATGAAAAGTTTTCGATTTTAAGATCTAGAGACATATTTAGAATAATAGGGGGTGACTTTAATATAATATTAGATACGGATTTAGAAAAAACGACAAAGTGATAAAATTATTTTCAGTCATAAATAAGTATGACCTAAATGATATCTGGAGAGTCCTCAATCCCAATGCAAAGAAATTCACATGGCATTCAAATACTAAACCGCCAATATTTTGTCGTTTATACTATTTTGTAATATCCGAAAACCGCATAACAAAAAGTAAAATCACTACAGGATTTAAATCATATCATTTAGAGGTCCGGGTTATTTTAAATTAAATAATAGCTTACTTTTGAAAACCGAATACCAACAAATAAGAAAACGTAATATAACTGAAATAGCCGAAATAAACAGAAAAGCTAACACATAATGGTAAATAATAAAAGGAACAATAAGAAAAAGAAACGAAACAATAAAATATGCGTCCATTGAATAAAAAATATATAAAGACGGAGAAAGGTTAATAGAAGAAATAGATCAATTAGAAGCAGAATATTCAAATAATATGTCATTTAAAATGAATTAAGCACTAAAAAAGACAATTTACAATATCTACACGAAAAGAAAATTAGATGGATTATCCTAAGATCAAAAGCCGATTGGATTGAAGGTGGGGAAAATAATACCAAATATTTTGCGAATTTACAAAGGAAAATGTCAAAAAATAAATATATGACCAGGATAAATCTAAATGGACATAGTATAACTAGCGATGACAAAATATTACACGAAAAAAAAATAATATTATAATCAATTATATACAAAAAAAGGAGATCCAACATACACATCACAATAAATTATCAGATGAAAATAAACAACTGTGTGAAGGCACTCTCTCTGAATATGAATGTAGTATGTCCTCAAAAGAAATGAATACTAATAATAAAAACCCGGCTTCAGATGGTCTAACTGTTGAGTTCTATAATATTTTTTTGATGACATAAAAAACGATATTATATTTATTCTTTCAACTGGTATTTAGCACATGGAACACTAAGTGAATGCAAAAGCAGGGACTAATCAAGTAGTATAGGAGAGTCAAAATGATACAAGTTTATATGGAAGCCACCCACCACGTGTGGTGGCTCCCACACGAAACTTGTTATCATTTTGACTCTCATATACTACTTGGATTTTCCCCCACTGTTCGGTGGGTATGTATGAGAAGAATGGAACATATTTTTCATCAACAGCGAGACCATATATTTCTGGCATGAGAAGATACACCCTATTAGAGATAAGAATCCCTATGTTATACGGTAGGGACCAAAGCCGAGTCACTGCTATGTCCACCATGCAGTGGCACTCAGGCTACTCATCGAATGGTTAACAAGGGATTACGTGCTCGCAAGTATTATCGTTTAGTAATAATTCAAATTGGAAAATTGAACAGAAAAAAACACTACAAATATTATTAGAGAAAATGGATAACAAAATAAATACAGTGGGAATCGAAAGTTTATAATGACTGTGTTGAAGAAGTTTACGAAGAATACGGGGGTTATAGTCCTATATATAAATTCTATAAATTGAAAACACTAGGCGATATCGAATACATGAAATATCAGCGTAATTATTACGCTCCGATAAATATGTTGCATTTACAATATTATACCGGCAATTATGCAAACTATACAAGAGACAAATACAAACATTAAGACGGATAATGCGTATCGGATATAAAACTAAGGTGTATTATATAAAATTGTTAAAACCCAACGATTCGTTTACGAATATACATTTCTACGATATCGCTTATAAAGATATTGAAAAATTATTATTGGACAGAAAAAACACTACTAATTAATTTATGTTGTAATCACAACACCAAGCAGACGACAATGTTCCAATTACACGTGTTATGAACATGCAAATTAGGTGTCCCACCTTACACACATATTAAGTGTCCATTTTAGAGAGATTTACACGATTACATCTTCAGGGATGGAAAATAAACACACTGTAATATATACTACACACACGGTTACCTTATCGATTGTATGTAAACGGGATATCGAATTACACAGGTGGTGTGAGTTGTTTCCCGCGTTATTGATAGTCCTAATAGGAAGCCGGGAACCTGAAGGGACAACCGTGTCCTCTACGTCACAGCTGATAATGCATTATCAGTTTATTTATTTATTTTTTTTATTATTTTTTTTTTTAAATTGTTTATTATTATTAATAAATTGTTTATAATTAATTTAAAGACAATGGTAAAATTAATTATTTAATAAAAATATCAATTTCGGGATGGTGGTGCTGTAACATTTCTTCCGACTTTATCTCCAAGTTTTTCCCTAAATTTATCCCAATCAGTACTCTCAATCATGGGCATGGTGGCTCGCGCTTTGATTCTAATATCGTTTTTTAATTTTTCATATCTCCCCATTTCTTCCACCACGGATTCAAACTCTAGATTTGATATTTTCTTATCGGTCATCGCTTTGGACACAATAACGTCGATGCTATTTTTTCTTAGACCTGGCGAGAACGGATATTCTATCATGTTTTCTACATTTTTTCGCGAGTTTTCCACCCGCCGCCCTAATTACCATACAAAGTATTCCAGATAAAACGGTAATTCCACTCAAAACCCCTGCAAGTGGAACCGTTACAATTGTAGATAGTGTTGCAGCAGTCCCCGCACCACTCATTACAGATAAACCTGCCAGAACTATACTAGATGCTTCAGCTATGTTCGCCGCGCACTTATATTTTTTAGCGTTTCTTTTTCTATTTGTATATTCTCTAACTAAAATATCCTGCATAGCGACGATATTATTCAACCTAAAATCTGAACTTCTTTCGTTAATCGGATACAGTGTTGATGGAGTGGTATTGACAATTGGATACAGTGTTGGTGGATTGGTATTGACAATTGGAAGCGGTGATTCGTTCATGATTTTCAATATATTAGTATTTTACAAATTAAGTTCAATTAACAATGAGACAATAGTGGAAGAACTCGCTGGGTCAGCGATTTTCGTAACAAAGTTATTAACACTACCTTCGGAAAGTCTAATTAGATCATCACCGGCGAACAAAACCACCGACGAATTATCTCCAGCGAGTTTAGTGACTCCAATTGCCCGTTCTTCCCCAACCAGTACGAGATTTATCATGACCGCGCCCACAGGTTTACCATTAGGATTAACCGAGCAGACCGCCATTCGGAGAAGTGTACCTGGAGCTGTCATGGCGTATCCCCCATATGTATTACTCGCTTTGGCACCGAACGAATATTGAGAGAGCCCCTCAACCAATGGGCCCCGCTTCTCAGCCCAAACTATTATGGCACGTTTTTACGTTTTCATTGTTTTCAACAATCCGGCAAGCCCCACGATAGAGGTATGGGCCTCAGCACGAATATTTTCAGAGGCCTCCTCAAGCGCTTTGGTCGCGGCTCTACGAGCATGTTTCAGTTTATCGGAAAATCGGTTATTTTTATTTTTCCGTCTAGTTCAGTAAGTGCCGCTTCTCTGATGAGAGAGTCCTCTGAGCGCAACACCCCATAAGCCTCCGTAATGGTCGCCTGGTGGTCTTCTAGGGCTTTTTCAACACCCAACCGGGCCTCTTTTTGAAATTCAGTTATTTTACCCGTCTAGTTCAGCAACCGCCGCTTCTCTGATGAGAGAGTCCTCTGAGCGCAACACCCCATAAGCCTCCGCAAGGGCCGCCTGGTGGCCTTCTCGGACTTTATCAATACCCGTTCGGACCCCCTCAACCCCCAACCGGGTCTCTTTCCGAAATTCGGTTATTTTTCCGTCTAGTTCAGTAAGTGCCGCTTCTCTGATGAGAGAGTCCTCTAACCGCAACACATCATAAGCCTCCGCAAGGGCCGCCTGGTGGTCTGATCGGGCTTTCTCAACCCTCAACCGGGTCTCTTTTCGAAAATCGATTATTTTTCCGTCTAGTTCAGTAAGTGCCTCTTCTCTGATGAGAGAGTCCTCTAAGCGCAACGCAGCATCAGCCTCCGTAAGGTCCGCCTGGTGGTCTTCTCGGACTTTATCAATACCCAACCTGGTCTCTTTTCGAAATTTGGTTATTTGTTTTCCTAGTTCGGTAATCGCCGCTTCTCTGATGAGAGAGTCCTCTGAGCGCAACATCCCATACACATCCGTAAGGTCAGCCTGGTGGTCTTCTCGGGCTTTCTCAACACCCGTTCGGACTCCCTCAATCCCAAACCGCGCCTCTTTCCGAAATTCTGTTATTTATTCAGCTAGTTCGTTTAGTTCCGTATGTGTTTCTTTACGACTTTGTGTATTCACAGCCAGGGCATATTCTCTAAGTTGTGATAGTAGACTCTTGTGAATCTCGTCCGTGGCGACCGATATAGTTCTATTGATCAAGGCCTTTGTTTTTTGGGTAGTTAAAAAGTCGCTCTCTGTCGGGATGAATCCCCCTTCTGTCGGTTCCAAATTCTTTGAATTTGTCACCCAATCGGAAGAACTACCTGGTCCGTATATACTCATGTTCAATAATGTTGATAATATATATTACGAACATGCGTTTAATTCTAATTAATTTTCTTAAAATTATTTTGAAATTTCTAGGACTACCGAAATCGGGTAATCGTTCTTCAACTCTCGCCCTTTATCATCAAGAATAGAAATCTTCAACTCGTGGATGTGTCCCGATTCCAAAACTTTCATCTCGGGGTGTGGGAAGTCTAAGGTCACAGTCTCCCCAAAGAAACAGTCGCTGGCGGGCACAGTTTTTAGTAATGTGCTGGGGGATCCGTCTACCATGTTGTACGATGTGTTCACCCGATCCAGGTGCACCCCGAGAGTTTTCGTGACGGCGAAGTTTACTGGGGTATCGCTGCGGTGCTCTCCCACGGGGAAGACAAAGTTTAACGGGAACACAAACCCTTCATCCTCGTTGTAAGGGGTGCAAATTTAAATCCTAACATTGAGGCCAACCCCGGGGAGATCTTTTTTTTTTTTCAACGGACAATGTCGCATGCCCCGTGGCTCTTGAAATTGTGAGAGGTTCGCCGCGAACTAAGATTGAACATCTCCTCCATCCCAAAGGCCAGGATGTAATACGGCACTTGTTTGCCCAAGGCGTCTCGCTACATTTGTACGATCGGGGCTATTGATAATATCTAAAAAAATCTCCAACATCTTCGGAATAGATAGCCTCGAACGTTTCAATGTTTTTCCACCCAACCGTGAAGGTGATTGATCTGAGCCATACCCGGCGTTTTCCGCAGCAGTTGTCGATTAACTTTTGAAGTTCACAACTCTTTTGAACATTAGTGATAGTAGCAAACATAATAATATGTTTCAATGGATACCAAAGCATTTAGCTTTTAACTATAATGCAAAGTACGCGGTCGGAGGTAAATACACACAAAAAGACGTTGTTAACCACCTTGTACACCCAACTGTAGCAGTTAGACCTGACAGTGGCCTTACCACCAATTTCCCTAACACGTTTGAGAAATATGTAGTTCCAAAGACTACTAGTCAAGATGTAATACCAAGATGAGATTTTTCCCATATGAACTTCTGGCAGAACCAGCTAAATTTCGCGGTATGGTGCGCAACGGCCGGATGTGGAGTTTCGCATCAAGACCATCTGACATCCAAGAATGTCATGCTCCGAAGTGTCTACAACTTTCACGTGCATTACACCATTAGGAGGATTCTCAAAGAACTAGGTATTCCACTACCTCAAGACGACGGCTGGGATCCCATTTCCAGCGCATACGACCGTAAGGCGTTCGAAAGATTGTGTAACGAATTTGGGGTACCAAAAGACGCGGACTGGAGACAGAAAGTATACACCCCAACCAACAGTTTAGGGTTAGTTCACCTTAAAGGCTTAGTTAGTGGTGGGCATCTTGATAAAGTTCCCGCATATTTATCAGGGTTGCGGAGTGCTCGCGGAGCTACCCCACCACCAGTTAGAAAAATGGCAACATAGACTAAATATAATTATAAGTTGAATACGATGACGTTCGGTGATGAAGTGCTTGGAGAGCTTGCGTGTAAAGACGGTTATTGTCATTGGCTACCTACTAAAGTAGCCCACGTGGAATACCGAGACCTGGGTGATACTCCACAGATGCGAAATGCGTGGACCACATTTATGTTAGATAAAAGAACTGGATGTACGCAGGGCGGGGTTATTCGCCTCAACGACTCCATTCGCATATACGTATGGGCAATCCTCGCCTCACAGAAGCAAACGCGCAGCGCTATACTGGGTACGGGAACGGCCTTTGACGCACAAAAACAATTCTTGGCACTTGTCGAGGACGCCATCTCAGCTAAGGTGGACCTCCAGAAGGCGATCCAGAATTATCAAGACGTTTTGCAGACTGCCCGCACCCCGGTAGACTACCCATTTGGAATAGGTCTTTATATGGCGCCGAGCAATATGATACTAAGAGACGACCCGGTTAACGGTTACAATAATCAGATCGTAGTCGCAACCACCAATCCAAAAATCGGCCGCAACGGGAACGTGAAGACAGGTATCATCAAAGTCCCCCCAAGACGGTCGGGAGCGGAGTTGTAAGTGGAACCTATTACATAAAACCCCCAAAACACAAAATGGATACACCTCCCTCAACTCCGTTGAACCCAGTACCCCCAATTCACAAATTGGATGCACCATCGAATTCCCCCAATCCCATCCGGCCGTTCTTGCTAATATAGATAGCAAGTTAGAAACGATACTTCCGATCAGTCCAGGTAGTGCGGCAGCCGCCTTTTCGGCTAATTTAGCCAGGAGACTGGCGAGGGCTTTTAGTTGTTTTTTTACCCACTCCTTGGCTCCACCGGATGGCGCGGGTGTTGGTGTGGGTGCTGGTGCGGGTGGTGACGCCGCACCACCAGTGAAAGCTAGAACTATGGTCGATATAGTCATGCTGATAACAACGAGGATGCTTGCTATCGTGACACCCTGCTCTCTGAACATAGTGCGAAGACGCTCACCGAGTGCAGGACCCTCGAGATTGTTTCGCGGATCCGACTTATTTGTGTGCGGAGAGCCTCACGGCAAGCCGATGCAGCCTGCAAGCGAGCTTCTCTTTCATCCCGCAACGACCGCAGGCGTTCGGTGATCCGCTCGGTAGATTCTCTATCGCCACCGGCTTCCTCCAGTTTTCTTTCTTCTAGCGCGATATGTTCATCCAGCACCGTGAGTTTGGATAGGTTAAGGACCAGTTCGCCCCGCACCGTTTGCAGAGCCTTATCGAGGCCCCGGAGTTCGCGAAGAGGTAACGGTTGGTCATCGTTAGACCCTTGGTCGAGGTTGAGTATTTCGTTTTCGCTGAACGTGGTCTCCATCGTGTTAATAGCGTCGGTGGCTACTTGAGGGACCTCGTTGAGCTCGACCGTTTCTATCGCCGAGGCCGTCTTCCCCATCGTTTCGTCGGTAGACTGTAGGGCCTCTACAGCGCGGGCGGGCATAATTGTTTTACCCCACTTCCAATCTGGGAATCCGAGTTCGTTCTTTACGATTTGGCCACCGCCCCGGTTTCCGGCAATAGTGTTCAGCGCTAGGGGTTTTCCGGTATTCATGTTGACGATCTCGAAATTTGATGCTTTCAGTCGCAACCTACCCTTCAGATCCAATTCGAACTTGGAGTAGTCGCGGCCGACAGATCGGACCAGACCGATTTCTGCCAAACTGTAGTAGTCGTTTACAGCTCCCTCGAGTAATTCCCGACTTTGACTAGTGGTAGCGCCACCTAATCCCCCCAATTGCGATTGGATTGGAACTGGAGTCTCTATGAAGGGCGTTTCGTTATCGTTATCATAATCTATGTCATCATCATCCTCATCGATGTAATCGTCTCGGCCAACTTCACCCATGTCAATATCGTAATCAGCCATCTTTATAAGTATATAATTATGTATTAAAGACAAAACCATACGAGTTTAATAGTGTCACTAAATTATGTCTTCGAATCAATACGGTCGCAAACTCAATCCATACCGCAGACTGCGTGAGCCCCTCGGGGCAAAAGGCGTGAGACAGAGTGTCGTTATTACGAACAACCCATCGACGATCGACCAGAACAAGCAGCTCTTAGTCCGCTTCCCCAGCCTCGGAGCTAACGACGTCATTGTGCCGGGGACTGTCCGCCTCGCTTTCACTATTTCGCTGACGTCGACGGACGTGAACCGAACCGTAGTTCAGAACCTGTGTCGCGCCATCGTCAAGAAGACCATGATAAAGATTTCTGGTAATGAGGTGATGTCGATCGATGACAGCGACGTCTACCATTGTTATCAGGACCTGTGGAAGACGGTGCAAGAGCACGAAAACGCGGTCTATCAGGGTATTAACACCAGCAAAATAAGAACGTAACCAAACTTAGAATCGGGGCTGATAACAAGGCAGATAACAACGCGAGTGACAACGCGATCGTGGCCGCTTACGGCAACCGCTTCTACATCCCGCTCGACTTTGAGTTGCTGGAGAGTCACATGCCCTACTATCAGAGTGCTTTGGCTGACCGCCTCGAATACGAACTAACGTTCAACGACTACGGCCGTGTTCTCATAACCACCGACATAGCATCGACGTATACGATCGACAATGTTTCGCTGGAGTACGACATGGTCACGATGCCCGAACTCGCGCGATTGATCAGAACCCAGTACGCCGGGCGCGTTGCCATACTTTACGACCGAGTTCTTCGCCATCGCAAGATGACGAAAGACAAAAGCGACACATTGTGGAATATTAATGTCAACGTACCCGCCCGCTCGATAAAAGGTATACTGATGCTGTTCGAGGAGCGTCGGTTAGCGCTTGGGGCTAGAAAAACCGACACATTGTATAACAACAAAATCACAAAGGTAAAGGTGACGATCGAGGGAGTACCCAATCAACTCTACAGCGCGGGTCTTCGCGCGCACCAGCAGTGGGACGAAGTAAGAAAGCAGTTTGCTGCCGGCTCTAAGCGCTCTCCGGAGGTTGCCGCGGTTGCCAAAGACCTGCAGCTCTCGGCCGTCTCCTTCGCGGAGTTCCTGAATACCAAATACGCGTTATGGCTACATGCGAGCCAGCGACGACGACCAAATACACGGCAGCGGACGCCAAGTTGAGAACGCTAGTGAGGGTGTGAAATGGGTCATTGAACGTGTACTTATATATAATTACAGACGCACAACTCAACATCGAAGATGGTCCATACGTCTCAGCACTCTACTGATTTAAATAATTTTAAGAAAATTAGCAATCATTCTAACGATTTATTAATTAATTTTAAGAAAATTATCAATCAATACCAATTCACGATTGGAGATGCTCACTCTGCCATAATATGTGGGCAGACAGGATGTGGAAAAACGGTCTTCATCCTCGACTTGCTCGAGGGCTCCTACCGCGATGCCTTTCGTCACATTGTGATCCTGTGTCCCACTGTGCGGCACAACGATACTTATCAGCGGCGCCCGTGGATATGGACCGACCCTGAGGTATACGTTATTGACCCCGGTGATAGGCTTCACGATTGGTTGCGTGGTTTATACCAAAGATTCCAGGGTGAGCCCACCCTATACGTGATTGACGATTGCTCGGCCAAGGCGACGATGACCAAAAAGAAGGACATTCTCTCCGAGCTCGCATTTTCTGGCCGCCATGCTAGGCAAAGCGTATGGATATCCACTCAAAAGTACAACGCCGTCCTCAAGGATCTGCGCGAGCAAACGAAATGGGTCGCCCTCTTTCACTGCAAGGACCGACACTCATTCGATGACTGTCTTCGAGAGAATGACGTTATCCCAACGCGCGAGGACGCCTGGAGGTTCGACAGATGCTTTCGGAAACTAAGCACGCCAAGCTTCTGCTAAAGACTGATCAACCAACTGCTTATAAAGTTATCAATTAATTTATTACAAAGTAATAAGCAATTACTTAACGCTCGTTAGTAACTGCTGAGTAAATGCTTAACAATGCTTAGCAATTGCTGAACAATGCTGAAGAAATGCTTAAGAAATGTTGAACAAATGCTGAACAATTGTTAACAATGTTAACAATTTGGTGCTCCGCTCTGAGCTTTGTTGCGAGCATAACGGTGATCATAAGTATCGGGTGGTGCGCTTGGCAATATGTTAAAGTGATGAGACTTGTTAGAATAGTTAAATTAATTTTAAGAAAATTGGCAATAATGAACTGCGACGAACTTCTCGATCAGCTAATGGAAGAAACCTCAACTCCGACTGCCAACACGGTATCTTTCCTGAAAGATAATGAAACATCAACTCCGACAGAGCAATCGGGATCAACTCCAATTTCGATTGGGTTGAGTGCAACTCCAATCGCGATTGGGGCCGATAGGAATGAAAATGAAAATGCGGCACGACGAGAGCGGCTAGCTGCGCTGGTTGCTGGGGGACAATCGGAGCATTATCTCGGTAGGCGTCTCTCAGTTTGTCAGGTGGATAAGATGTCAGATGCGGAGATTGATAAAATGTATGAGCGATACGAATCTAGGTTAGGTGCGGAGATGACAAAAACTCTTGGATCGGCGGCTATTCATTAGTACGCAACCGCCGTTAGTATACTTCTCACTATACCAAACACCGCGGGATTGATTCGCGATCTAGAGACTGACCCTTTTATAGGACACACTCTTAGAACAGCCTGCTGCTCAATTTATCACAAGTTTGGAATGTACTTAGCTCCGCTGACAACCGCGTTGACCAAGGGTAAACACTGTCAATTTGGACATGTATGCCCACGAACTATAAGCTCTAATATTAATATTATAAATGATGACACAAGACACACCTGCGAGAGTGACTGAACCACAATCTCCAACTTCAACCAAATCGGGATTGAATTTGAACCCTAGCACGTTGGGGGTTCAATCGGAGCAATCGGGGATTGCTGCAGCTCCACAGGAGCCCTCAACACCCAATCGAGATTGGACGAATCCGGTTGCACAACATAAAAACCCAAAAAGACAGGCAGCTGGGCGGGCGGCGGCTGCCACCCGAAAAGTTAAACAAGATAAAATACTCGCCGAGCTTCGAGAGGCCAAACAGTCGTTGCAATCGGGGACGGACACAGCAAAACATCTGAAGACAGAGCAATCGGTAATTGCAACAACACCCCCAATTCACGAATTGGAAGCACACTCAACACCCAATCGAGATTGGACGAATCCGATTGAACCCCAACACCCAACTCACGAATTGGAGTTGGGTTGTTGGTGGTGGTCTGGCAGTTGTTGGTGCCCTGTGTGTGTGGAAATACCCCCTATTACACCAATCCTTATCGAAAAAACAACCAGCCACTGTTCCGAAGAAAGTTACAAAACACCAATCGCAATTGGATGCGCCCCATTTGATCGCGATCCCTTTTATATGCAATAATTATAATTATCAACAATGGCTGAACAACATGGTAAAATGATTGTGAATGCGCTTTATCACGCCGTGGTGATATCGTGTTTCAGTATCGGGTATGCTCGACTATCAAAGATGGCCCTAGGAGGGTCCGCTCCCAAATTGGACTTTACTGTGAGAGACGTAGGGCTCGCGACCTTAGATGTAGCGGCCGCAGTTTGGACCCGAGATTATCTAATTAAACTTGGAATTCTACCTGTTAATGTATGGAAATAAATGGCTTCGATCGGAATAATGATAGGTGGTGCGCTTGTAAACGTATTGGCGTTCAGCGGTAGCAACTTTATATTCTAGAAAATGAGGAGCGCAAGCGTCACGATTTAGCTGTAGAACAACTCAATAGCGCAAAGGAAGCGTGGTCGAAAAAACTAACCGCACATCTGGACTGGGTCAAAGAAGAGCTTCGCCGCGAGAATCACGCCGCGCAAACTTTCCAGAACGTTGAAGAAGCCAACCGCGAGTACGTGCTGGCATATCCGCAGAAAGATCTCGCGCCGCTGGATCGCGAGCGCCAACTTTCAGATTTCTATGTACCGTCAGAGCCCCAAAAAGACCGCGAGATCGCGTTCATCGTCGTGGGAATGGGTGTGGTGGGGCTCGTCGGCTACTATATTCAATCGAGATTTCAAATTAGTTAATTTTATAATTATTTTAAAATATATTTTTTTTAAATATATATATAGAACGATGTTAGTTGACGAACTTTATTTTGCTATGATCCATGTAGGCTACACTGCCCTTAAACACCGTATAGCTGGTGCAAAGGGTATGATTCGTCTGGCCCGAGATTCTCTCGAGACGTGGTGCGAGGACGAAAAAGCGGCCACCCTTTTCGCAAAGCGAATGTTAGATTCCTCCCAATCGTGTTCAACTCCAATCGCGATTGGGTTGAGGGAGGAATTAGATTTTCCCAAGTTCCTTCAGAACTTAACCTCCAATCGTGATTGGACTTCCAACAAAGGTTTATTATTAACGACGCAGTTACCGGACGATCTGGCGAGGGCATGTTGGAGATTTTCAGATATATTAGAATACTTCGCATACTATGAACACGCGCAAACTTAATACCAAACTATCGATTCGCCTAACGCGCAAGCTAGCGAACACATACTATAGCCCCCGCGGGAACTGGAAGGGACTCGCGGCCATCAAGAACCTCGCGGCGGCGACCAAGGTTTCAGAAAACGCTGTCAACGAATGGCTCAAGAAGCAGGCCATCTGGCAGATCTATTTACCCGTGCCTCACAATATTCCGCGCCCGAAATTCGACGTGCCGGTGCCGAACCAAGTTCACCAAGAGGATCTCCTGTTTCTCCCTCACGATCGCGTCGGTCGCAATACGTACAAGTACGCACTGACAATCGTTGACGTAGCGAGCTAGGGGGCTGAGCCGTTGGCCACTAAAGAGTCTAAGGAGGTGGCCGAGGCTCTTTCCCGAATATATAAGAGGAGTCCTCTCAAATGGCCGAATCTTCTCCAGGTAGATTCCGGCCGCGAGTTCATGGGTCTCTCATCTATTGTCTAAGCACAAAGTTTCTATCAGACGCGGCCGCGTCAACATCCACCGGGACCAGGGGATCGTGGTGCGGTTCAATCGAACCCTGGCTGAGAGGCTGTTCGGACACCAATATGCCAAAGAACTTGTAGACCCTCATTCGCGATCGACCGAGTGGGTGGCCAGATTGCCCGCCGTGGTCTCCGCACTGAACGGAGAGGTGACCAGATTGATAGGTAAGAAGCCTGTAGATCCCATCAAGTCTAAAAATGTGACGAGCAAGCCCTCTGCCGTCTCGCGCGGGCGACCCGTTGGTTTAGAGGAGCAACGGCTTCCATCGGATGTTGACGTCCGGTACCTCTATCAACCGGGCGAGCTCGAAGGTAGCAGCCGTCGCGCGACTGATCCCGTGTGGTCTCTGAATGTATATCATCTGGATCGCTCTATTACCAAACCCGGTGAGCCCGTGCTCTACTATTTGGCTGATGGTCAATCTCGCGGTTTTGTTCGCGAAGAACTTCTTATGGTACCTTCTGACACCCAGCTACCCCCGGATCGTCAGAGTCTTTAGTATTCTCCCCTTTTTCAGAGTTATTTTTTTTTGTACCTATCATATAGGCTCGGTGTGTAACCCGTCTTCCATCACTCTCCTCTTGTCGTAGTACGCCGACAACCCCAACTTCTCCTGCTTGTACGTCTTCATCACCCCGTTAACCATTCGGAATCCCCTGTTCTCCGCCATATCCCTACCCCCATCGAGAGCACTCTTGTACCTTCCCCAAGTCAGATCGTTAGATCTCTTCGACATCCCCAACCCTTGGCCGAGTGCTTAGATTTTTTTATCCCGTCACCGCTGACGTAGTAACACCTGCTACACAGAGCGATGGCTCTATCTCCCTCGAATTCCAGCTTGAACAGTCCCGGAGTTATGTTGCTCCACGCGTCCCACGCCAACCACTCGGCCTTCTCCTTATTGAACTTTCTCTTCATCTTCTTTCACACCACCTTCGCCAGCGTCTTCTCCGAAAGCGCGAAGTACATGCTGTCAGTGTCCATCTGTATCAGTTCGAAATCTCCGAGATCCACGTACTTGTCCAAGAAGTCGTAGTAGAACTCGAGCATCCGGAGCTTGGCCAACTGGTAGACCGCTATGCCACACTGAAACGGTCCGTTGATCACCACTCGAGTCTTCCTGCTCGATATCTTATAAGCCTCCCCAATCTCCTCCAGGTCTTCGAACCACGCCGACCTCAGTGCCCGGTCTTCTCATCCTGCGTATATGTGGTGTTCATGTGTCTCTCTTGTGCCTCTATCAGCTTGCCACTAAAAGCGTTGCCAACCAGTTTGAATATCTCCGCCAACACCGCCTTGCTCTTGTCGACGTCCCCCGTCCGTCTGGCAGCGGTGACCTCTTCCACGAACCATTGAAACGGTTTGCCGGGCGTGCAGTCTATCACCCTATGCACCGCCTTGACGATCAGACCGTGCTCCAGATACCACTTTAGCAGTGGGGAGTATATGATCATCTTCTTGGCGGACATTGCCCCACGAGCTTTCTCTGTCCTTCGACCCTTTTCCTCCCGGTCCCGGCCAGGTAGTCATTCATGTGCTGCGGAACCTCGTTCTCATCGACTTCTCGATTAACAAACAGCGGTGACATTTCCGAGAACTTGTCTCTCAACGTTTCCGGGACCTCTAAATCCGAACCACTCTTCATTCCTGACCTTCCTCACGAAACAGTCTATATACGCCTGTCTTTCCGGGTCGTCATACGTCCATATCGTCTCCTACCCTCACGGCATGTCTTTCGACAGAGTAGATAGGTACAAAGCATTGGCGTCGTACCCCATCACGGCCTTGCACATCTTCTCCTCCTGACTACCTACATGACCCCTGATCGTTGACCTGCCAGCCTCTGTGTATCTGGAGAACACTATGGACGGACCACCGACCAATCCCTGCTTCATCATCTCGCAAGTTTCAGACTTCGGCGACCACAGCTCGGGCGTGTCCACCGTCCCATCGATCGACCCGCGGAGTAGGTACTGAAGGGAAACACCGGGCAGAGACACAGCATCCTTGAGTATATCCACACCTCTTCCCCTGTAGAACTCCGTCATTTTAGTCAGAGCCTCCAGGAACGGTCCTACATCCAAGTCGTTGTAGTGTTGCAACCATTCCTTGAACGTCTTCATCCCATTTTTTCGGAATACCTTCTTACACTCTTTCCACTCGGACAACGACAGTAGGAACTCACCCTTCAACTTCGAGTACCACTCGGTATAGTCTGGCAGCCCCGGATGGTCGAGCTTGTCCGCGCTATCGAACCACTCGTACGGGAAGTGAGACTTTATCGTTTTACAGTCGTACGCCTTAACCCACCGGTCGTACGTGGTACCGGGTCCCAGATACTGGATGATGTCGAGAAATCTAAACGCCGGGGTAAACAGAAACATCGTCGTGCTGGCTCTCTTTCCGACCATCACCTTATTCACGGTGACCGCCAACTTCTCGACAAAGTACTGCTTGATGAGGTTCAGGTCGTACCTGCTACAGTTGAACCCCACCACCGGGACTTGGTCAATCCAAGAATAAATCTTTGCTTGCTGAGACTTCGATAACATATCTATGTCGGCCGGCAGATACTTGTTCCTAACCCTCTCCCTGATTGATTTGCCTCTCATCTGTAGCTCGGTCACGAACTTCTCGACTAGCGTGTCAGGATCTCGTTCGCAGATGTGTGTGATCCCTTCATGCATCGTATCCCCCAACGACACCGATATAGGAACGTGCTCGACCTCGAAGGTCAGGTCTTTGGTGGGTCGTGTGGTTTTCGACTTGTCGAGATACGCCTCGAAGTCGTATACTATCTGGTGAGGGTACAGAGTCGTCTCCTCCTCGCACGGCGATTGTGGATAGTAGGTATTCACCTCATTCAACCACTCGCACTCCCACATCACCACCAGCTCGTAACCCGCCTTCCTTATCTTGGCGTCTTGAATGTTCGTCCTCTTGTACAGCGATCTCGCGTTACCTCTCATACAGTGCCTCGGACACCCGTGCCAGTAACATCCGTGAAACTGAAACACGGTCTCGGTCTCGTGACAGTAACCGTCGACCGGATCGCCGGCCACCCACCTCTCGCCACCGTGACCGCAGTCGGCGTGATGTATGTGCTTTCCCACCCTCTCCTCTTCTCTGCTCAACCATTGAATCGACCTCGCGCTCGCTGACCCCTTGGGATAGAATGCCTTCTCGTAGGCCGACTGTGGTCTCTCTACCCTCTTACCTGGACATGTCACCACGGCGGTCTTCCCACCTATGCAGGTGGTCGCGAGCCCATATTACACGACTTTGTGAACCGTTGTTGACATCCGGTGCACCCGTACTCGTTCGTCATCTTGCGGAGGTTCGTTATGAGAAATAAGTGACCTCCAAACATTCCTATCGTCATGACCTTCTCCCCAACCGCGTCGTAGTTTGCCGGAGACTTCATCACACACTCCGTCGGCGGTGGGCTCGTAAACGCGAATACCCAACTTGAAGCGCTATTCTACCTTCTTAATATCATACAGGGGGATTCCCTTACTACCCGGTCCGTTATCGTGACCGAGGTATTCGCGAGCCAGAGCTCGTGCCTTCCTACAGCACCCGTCGGGTCTCCCTCCACGGTGGATGGCTATGCACCTAAACAGACACAAGTAGTCGTCGTACGTGTCGACGGAATACATTCCCTTTTTCTGTATTAACCAGTCTGGGAGTTTTCCCGCTCCCATGAGAAGTTGTTGCGCATCGATGATCATCTTCACCTCTACCGATATCCAACGAACGAAGGTCCATTTTGTGCTTGGTCTATCAACTTTGTCGATGTCCATTCGACCTTTCTCTCTATCGGATATCCAACTCTCCGCTTTGGAAATCTCGTTTATCCACGGACTGCCCTTTGATTGTTTGTGATAGATCATCGTTTCGTCGGTCTCGATGTTCCTAATAAGATAAGAGCACGAATACCTCAGATAACATGCCGTGGTCATCTC
The DNA here is from genome assembly GCA_029237695.1 of Conchocele bisecta. NCBI lineage: Eukaryota > Metazoa > Mollusca > Bivalvia > Lucinida > Thyasiridae > Conchocele > Conchocele bisecta. The sequence continues at coordinate 116,033 of JAQRGA010000049.1, read as the reverse complement.
TGGGCGAATTTTATTCATTATGCGATTAGCGATCTCCCCATCTACCCCCCTCTCGAAAGACCATACTATCTTCCTCCTACCCCTATCAACAGTTTCCCTAACTTCGGCTTCTTCGGCGAGAATCCTGGAACCCTCCTCCACCAAAGCTCTGGCGATAGCTCTCCTCCTCTTAGGAGGTCTCCCCACCAACCCTTGATACATCTTATTGTAGTACGCCTTGTATAGTGGCTTTCTACGTGCGCTGGGATCTTCTTTTACACGCTGCGCGTAAGCGGTGGCACGCAGACTGGTCGTCGTCTCGTTCTCCAATTTCTCGGAGTGTTTTTCGGGGTCAGCGGGCAGTCGTCCGGTCAAAACCGCACGTCGCAGCCTCTCCTCATAGACGATGGCTCGCGTGTCACTTATCCTATCTGCTATATCTTTCTTGAGTCTCAAACCTCTTAGGGAAATTCCCAACTCTTAGCTTGCTCTCTCATTTGCTTTATGGTAGACATTATACTGAGTATAACCAATAGATTTTTATCTTTAATAGGGTGTCAGTTGTTATTTTATTTTTAATAAATGTATGACAAATTGCTGTATTTATACTGAGTATAACTTATGGATTTCTTATCTTTAATAGGGTGTCAGTAGATATTTATGACAGATTGTTGTAATATACTGAGCATAATGTATGGATTTCTTATCTTTAATAAGGTGTCAGTTGTTATTTTATTTTTAATAAATGTATGACAGATTGTCATATATACTGAGTATAACCAATGGATTTCTTATCTCTAATAGGGTGTATCTTCCCATGCCAGAAATATATGGTCTCGCGGTTGATGAAACATATGTTCCATTCTTCTCATACATACCCACCGAACAGTGGGGGAAAATCCAAGTAGCATAGGAGAGTCAACAATGATAACAAGTTTCGTGTGGAAGCCACCACACGTGGTGGGTGGCTTCCATATAAACTTGTATCATTTTGACTCTCCTATACTACTAATCACATTAATTCCAAGGAAAAAAAGTGATTTATCAATACCTACAAACTGGAGACCAATATCATTACTCAACGTAGATTACAAAATTGCATCCAGAGCCATAGCAAATAGAATTAAAAACAATATTACCATCTATAATGTATTATTCACAAACGGGATTTCCTAAGGGTAGGTACATAGGGAAAAATATTAGAATACTTTATGAATCAATGCACTATTTAAACGAAACTGACACACCATGCTTATTCTTTTTCACAGACTTTCAAAAGGATTTGATACTGTGGAAAATTAATTTCTTTTAAAAGCTATGGACCATTTTAAGTTTGGTAGCGATATTTTGAATAGGATTAAATTGTTTTATTCTGACGCATAAAGCTGTGTTACAAACAATGGTTACTTATCATACTTCTTTTCAATAAGTAGAGGCGCCTCGTTCACCAAGGCTGTCCATTATCACCTTACCTCTTCATTATTACCATTGAAATATTATCTAGAGAAATTATTAACGAACAAGATATAACTGGAGTGAAAATCGGTGATATAGAATTGAAAACACGATGTTTGCTGACGATGACATTTTTATGACGGATGGTACACAGAAATCTTTTGAAAAGTTAATTTATGTAATAGACGAATTCAGTAAAATATCAGGCCTCAAGTTTAACACACAAACAAATATTGTTTATGAGTCATACAGCCCCAATACGAATTTTAAATGGTCTTCAATCAGTGCAAAAACTGTAGGGATTACTTTTTAAATGATAATACTGCTATTCATGAATACAATATTATGCCAAAAATAATAGAGTTCGAACAGAGTGCCTTGAGAAATGGAAACAAAGAAACTTACGTTTATTAGGAAAAATTAGGGGGTTTAAAACTGCTGGACACAGATAGTTTTATAACTTCAATGAGAGAATCTGGGGTGAAACTGATATGGACCATTTATTTGTTAATGTAATTTAAAACCAGAAGATGTAAAACATGCTCACTCACTAGGCACAACATGAGTTAAATAAGGAATTAAATAAGTGCATAATTGTGTCACTATTCCACCAGTTCTAAAAATGACGAGTGCCTACTATGCAATTATAATCATTTAGTAATATTTATTTTATTGATAGTGACTCGCGGTGGTATCAGGCTATTTTCATATGCAAATGAGGCATAACATGTTTTTTTTAATTATTTATAAACATTAAATGCGTCACCTAGAAAAATATTAATTTTGACAGATTAAAAAGTATGATCATTGCATATCAAAAAAAAATACAGAGAATAAATAGTAATGTTCGTTAACAATTTAAGGAAACTGTTGATATCAGTGTGTGAATTACATCTGATATAAAATGTACAATAATGTCAATCAATGCGTGGGATAATGGTGAATGAATGTTTATTTTGCCAGAAAATATCATATCTGCATAATATTCAAACTATCTGTCTCCCTATGATAACCTGGCATGTGGGACACGTGAGCGGGCATGTACCTTCACTACTATTATTATTAGTATATTGGATGATCCTTAAGAAAATATGGATAAGTAATTGTATTGGCGATAGTTAGCGTATATGCTGCAAACAGTTGGAAACCTCAAAGCAAATGTGATAATTGCCACAGTTGCCTTGATGGTGTTTGATAACTCGCTACATCATTTCTGTAATACTTTACCCACCTTTAAAATACGTTGTTATTGTGTATACATGGAGGCCTCATAGATGTAACTGCTACAAGATGTATATATGAATACATTAGAAAAGCATGTGTCCTACTGAAGCAAGTTTAATTAGCTGACACCAACAGGATACAGCTATGGAAGTTTCCAAGTATGAAAATTCATATTGTCGTTTGGACTGTTTTATAACCATATTCATTTGAGTAGCAAATAAAAACAGACATAACACACAATACACTAATTGATAATGATGAAACTTCTTGTCTATAGTTTCCGGGGTTCTATAGCAATTGTACAGCCTGTATGTATTCGGATCTATCAGGTACATATCCAGAACAAAATAATGTTGCTGATGATGAATGAGTATAACAAATTATCAACATTTACTCACATCAAATGATCAGCATCAAGTAGCTGAATGGGCTGAGGCTCAGCCTAGAACAATCACACTGTATACTCGTGAATTGACATGTTGTGTATCTATGCTCAGAACGTTCTATATTAACGTACGTTGACCAAGGTTCATCGATCTGGTGTTATAGATTATAATATGTGAACAATTTGCACTTATGTTCAATTTGACAGTTGCATACTGCAGCCAATGCTAGATACGATAAACAATTTAGTTAGTAGAATGTATTTTGAAATGTCTAGTTTGATTTAGCAGACACATTATAGTGATCTTGTCCAAATGTGCCGAAAGAAAATATGTATTAGTTGGTGTCTCTTCCGATGAGCGAGTGTAAAGGCACGGTCAATGTAGTAAAGCAGCTGATGATATATTCACGCACATAAAAGCGAACATGGACTCATTCCCTATGACAGAAGTCATTACATAATCAGAGACAATATCAATTGCTAAAATATATGACTTGTACAAACTGAAATGTACAGAATATGGTCTAAACCCTGCATCGTTAATTACATATTGTTTATATTGTTGTCATTGATTACAATTATATATTTCACAAACCTAAAGTGGATTGTTGTGACACATGCATTGCTTATAAACAATGAAAAGGAAAATACAAATATGTTAATACATGCAGATACAGAAAAACAACAAAATCTTGTACAATCAAAGGAAGGACTTTTGAATAAAAGAAAACAGATAAGTATAACTGACAAGTATTTACGGCAACGCTCGATGTTTAAACTGTTCTATATACACCTTGTTCAACTAATATTCAGATAGTTTGTAAAGATAAACTGTCATGTTAATGATATGTCAGTATATAACTTAGCAACAAATGATGGCACATGTTACATTTGGGATGAAACCCAAGGAGACAGAGGTTCATCGCAAACTGGAATTTGTCTGATTCTTCATTGCTACCAGCCATCAAACATGTGCTGTTCTCTGATTCTGCACAATACAAAAACAGGAATCGGTATGTTCCAGCTGGTTGGCAACATGCAATGAAGACTTCATCCCACATAGATACAATAAAACAAAAGTGTCTTAAGTCACACATACATGAAGAGTGATTTATTGCATTCAGTAATAGAACACGCTACACGAAGCACTTCAATTTGTATTCCAAGTCATTGGGATATTGTAATTTGTGGAAAGTAGGAAACACCCATGCACGGTTTATTCCAATGTGGTTCAACAGGTTTTGATAATAATAATGATAATTCCTCCAATTGATCACCCATGTTAATAGGAGCTGTCATAAAGTAAAACTGTAAAAGAACCTGCTGGATGAGGCTAAGGACAAAGATTAATATTCTCAGTAGACCAATGGATGTAATGTCTACTAAAATTAATTTGTTTGGCCCTGCAATCATTCAATGTAATTAATTGTTTATTTGTTTATATGTTTCATACTTAGAATAATGGATAGAGCATTCAATGTATTGACTATACAGAATAAACAAAAAATACAGTTTAGTCAGTTTTCACATACACTGAACCTAGTCAGCAGCTCAGTACCTCTCCATTTTAGTCAATGAATGAACTGCAATAATATGTACCACTGATTAGCATGCATGTAATTAATGCATATACATGTACATGAGCTTGATAATTGTTCTCCATAATAAACCTCGAAGAAGACACAAACATTATTATATAATCATAACATTTTACTATTAAGAATATAGGTTCATAGTACATTGTAGACTGCCAAAGAAACCTTGAAACATACTACAAACCTAGTATGTGTTAACTATTGCCAGTTTATTTCATTTTGCTCAGCTGATGAGTTCCATAAGGTCTCGTTAGCATTTAATTCCAAAACATGATATTATATGTTCTGTATATTATATAGATATAACAAAACCGCACAGGTAGTCTGTTTCACAGCCTGATTACCGTACATCAACGACTTTATTTATGATGTACGCTAAAAACCTTAACATACGATTTTCTTCAAATAGTGAATACTTCTAATGAGTCCATGAATTATGTTTGTTTGAGGGTGAACTATATCTTGAGTGACCATATTACCACAATATGGGTGTCATGCGATCTCATACACGCGTTCAGTAATGTTTAATCTAAATATATATTGTTGGAAAGACACACGAGCTCGTGGATATATTTATATTTGTATGAAGAAAAAGGTCAATTCCATACTGATAAAAGTGTAATCAGTCCCGTTTTGTCACAAATATGACTCAATTATGTATACAAACGGCTACAATTTATGCTAATTGTGCCATACAATATCCTAAAGTAAAACACAGGTTAAAAATGATTGTTGTTTGTGGATATTTATATATTTTACTTTTGGTAAATGGTGATTGACAGGCATCAGAAAATTACATCAAGGTGAACAGAAGTTATTTACCCAATTGTTAAGTTCATGCAAAATCAGTCATAAGAAAATGACCTTCACATTTAATTGGGAATTAGGTATGAACTTATGTTGTTAATGCATTAGCCAATATGAAATCAGAATTCTGTAAAACAGGCATTGGATAGGCCGATTTGTGAGGCCAAATGTGTGCTCATATTTTCTGATGAATATGATGTTTGTGATAGACAGGCAAACATAGGTACTGCTATGACCCCCTCACCATTAAGTGTCAGGGTCAGAACAGAGCTATACATTATAATATGAGATCCAGTAATAGATCCAGTAATATATCCACTAATATGAGATGAGAAGTTGCTTGTTGACCTTCATCTGATAGCGATACCTTGTGGTTCTATATGCTATGGGGTCTGTATTATTCAACACATTCTCAAAATTTGAACTCAAAGCCAAACTGATTGATTGGTCAAACTTGAGCAGAGCTCATGTTCAACCAATCAACTGCTTGATCTTGAGTACGAGATATGGAGTACATGATAACGTTGATATTCATGCTTACCACATGTTACGATAGCACCAGTTGCAAGGCTGGCTTCTGTACCACCGACACTTGTAGTAATCCCAACAGAGTATGTATAGTCGCCATAATGTGCGTTGGTGGATGTCCAGGTCAGGATGAAGTGGCAAATATATGCTGTACTACTATCACTTGTTGTTGTACCAGTCTAGCGAAATATAATAATTACAGTTGAAAAATATATGGATTACAGAACGTTTTATGTTTGGTCATGTCTTCAGGTATTCTTGGTTACAGCAATCATGCGTCAAGGAAGTTCAGTGTTACTGGATATATATACATGTATATGGGAATAGAGTTCTCTTCCATGATCACAACACGGTAAGTTTCAGTTCAATTATTTTTCATACTAAATTGTGTGGGAAATGTACTGGTTCCATACATGATGTTGTGTTGAACAGACTTAATCATAGACAGGTATGTCTCACAAAAGTTTAATTGAACTGGTATTAGCTACTGTGACTGGAGAAAAGGGGCTTATCGGAGTTGTGACCCGACCAAAATAGCACACTATTGTAGCCTGATAACGATCTATGTTGCTAGTTAGCAGCATGAAGGGTGTTTCATTGATGTAATGGCAGATGCACAGTTTGATCTGGATATACTGTCAAGGTCATTACCAAGGTCAGGAATGATCGAGACAAATTGTCTCCCCCAATTATCATATGAACCAAGTATACTTCAATTGTTATGACGTTATGGCCAATATAGCTTGATCTGACGAACGAAAAGTGGTAACAATGCAGTTGAAGTGTAAGGGATAGGCCAGAGTAGATAAGTACACGTAGTCACTTAATCACTTATAATGTACACTATATTACATGGGGAACACACAGGAATACATGATACATTGATATGCGAACATCACTGTACTGTGCATGATACTATTCAATTACTACAAGGTGATAAGCCAATCGACTGTTATACTTTAACGCAACTTAAAAGCTATAGACGAATAAACTCGGTATGTGGTATCTCAATGGTCCCGTAGTGGACAATAGTATGAATGCACAAGTACTTTGATGATCGCTAATCAAAGTGAAATAACATACAAGTATAACATGGCATAACGAACATTGGAGGACAAATGACAATCATCTGAGCTACCCCAGTGCTGGCGTATCTCAATAGATAGTGTAACCTCTGAGTATCAAGGTCCCAAGGTCTGCCTCACCCGCAATATGAGGTCTAGTCAACAATATGGCTATAATCCAACTTCAAGTGGATTAATCCATAAACAATATATGTAGTCTTACTACAATCCTTTAGCCATGATATACCATGATAGGAGTATTACCATACACTATCAAAGTATACATATGTATTGCCTATGCAATATATTTCCAAAGTATGAATGTCAAAGTCAAAGCCGGATGTGGTTACATCACATGATAGTCAATAACGATAATGTTCCGGAAGCTGGTTCCCGGAAGTAAAGTTCCACAGGTAGTATTATCTCCGGAAAATGGTGGACCAGATGTAAAGTTCCTATGGTATCACTCGACTGTAGCAACCCGGATGTGGTAGACCGGATGTAAAGTATCCATGGTGAATCAATGGGTTGTAATACCGGAATGTGGTAGACCGGATGTAAAGTTCCGATATAATACAAAAATGGCGATTATCACGTTGGCTAAGACGCCGGGAAAAGTTTCACTTAGGTGACATTCAACTCGGTGGTAGTATAATGATATGATATGTGTGTATGGCGTTTCACTTCACTAATCTATGGCTGTGACTGTCTGCTGAACGCGAGGTAGCTATCACACACTGCTCTATACAGGCCTTTACCCGGAGCTGCTACACACACTGCGCCAGACAGACGTACGGACACTCGGACGACCCGATACTCTGCACTGACTGGGGTCTGCCCTCAAACGAGTGGACCAAATCGTCCAATGTGGCTCGCTGGAGCGTTCTCAAGAGGCTACAAAAATGAAATGAATCTCCAATTACTGGACTAATACGCACAGACAGACAGACAGGATGCACAACAGACTAAAACGGGAATCGAACAACGGCAAATCACAGCTGAAATAAAATGTTGTAGGTACATACCAAAATCCTCCGTGTCACTGGGTGAATACAGTACTAGTCTTCTGTAACCAGAAAATATGTGTCCCGCCAACACATAGCGAGACATCGTTATATACGCACCAGTGAAACCATGCACGGAATAATGAATATGCCTACCCTCGTACGACATCTCACATAAATACTACAAAACCATGGCTTTTGCCATGTCACCCGTGGGTTATATTTGGCATAAATATATGTTCCCACGCCTTAAATCCAACCAAACCAGTGTACAGCCCTCGTGGAATAAATACCATCCAACATGGTATACCCCACACTACCATAAATCTGCACAACTATAGACCCAGATCTCATAATCCGAAATCTACTCGACTGGTCTCGACAATGCGAAGGTCGCTTCTTGGCCCCGCCAAACCCCATCCATATCGGTCCTACGGCTATACACTCAAATGAGAGTGTAGCACATACTAAACTCAAATATCGTGGTCATTTACGGAAATATCACGACACAAAACATCACCATTATGGGATCTGATATATCCGTGTTGGCCAGTACCAGGCTATGATGAAACACTAACCTGTAGCATACATAACAGGGCAGACCATGGTATGGTCTGCGCTATATACTGGCTTCACCTACAGAAGGTCCCTTATGTGTGAACAACTGACACGCGGACAAACTCGGCTGGCACGGACAGTGGACATCCGTAATACTAAAAGGTCTTCTCCCTAGCGAAACCAGCACACGCAGTCAACGAGTTCTCTACCACACACATGCATAGTCTGTGGCAAATATGGCGTGACGTCAGTAAAACATTGCTCATAAAATAGACGTATATTTTAAATCCACAAAAAGGACACGCATAAACGTATTTCCACCAATACAACATAAGCCCCATTATTACACGCACATTGTACATGGGAAATGTACATGCCAAATCACAGGTATGTAAAAATCACAGGTGTGTGAAATCACAGATATGAATCACAGGTATGTGAAATCAATAATACGCACACCAATACAAAACAGTACCACACATCACAAATATACAATTATACGGAATCCAGAATGTACAAGAATGCACGTGTCACGCGACATATCTCCCCCCTAAACAAAAAGTGTTTACACTTTCGTGCATAAACGCGAGACACGTTGGCACAGCTGAATCTACCCCGATATCCTGCTCAGGTAGTCTGCCCCAAGATTGTCGGCCCCTTTTATCGCAACAATACGCATTCTGGCTGACTGTTCCCCTGACCTTAAATGGGATATGGTACCCCTTAATTCTTAATGGGTCCTGCGTTGACAACTTTATCTCACGTTTCTCTATATGGGTGTGTCCCGGTGCGTCACTCAGGATATGGGTGAATTCCCGTAAGATCTCTTTGACTTGCGTCTTTTGTTTCTTGCCTAAATCAGGCGACAGGACAACTTTGCTCTCCGTATCGGACTCTAATCCCCTGGGACATAACATGTTTTCTTCGGCACTACACCCACTTGGACTAGGATCCCCCTCTACTGTGTCTTCTATCACGGCCGCATTTATTACAGTGAATATTCCCTTCCCCGGGTGCTCAGGCCTAGTCTCGTACCTCTTTAACATGTTTGCATGAAAGGTTTTCAACTTCCCTCCCATGTCAACCCTATAGTCCCACTCATTAACTACCTCTGTTATGGGGTATGGTCCCTTCCACCTAAGAAGCAATTTGTTGTTGTCTGTCGGTAGTAGTACAAGTACCTGATCTGCCACTGCATACTGCCTACTACGGGTCTTACGGTTGTAGTACTTTGCGTACTTTTTGGACGCACTCTTCAAGTTCTCATGCGCGATTTCGCACGTTTTCTCGAGCCGTTCGCGCAAGTCGAGGACGTACTGATACGTCGTTTTGACGTTGTCCTCTATGTCCTTCTCGGACCACAGATCTCTTAGTATGCTCATCGGACCTCGAACGGTCCTTCCGTACAATAGTTCAAACGGTGAGAAAGCCAAACTTTCTTGAGGGACTTCGCGATACGCGAATAAGAGCGCGTTAATGTATTTGTCCCAATCTTTGGGACGTTCGCTTGCCATTCTACGAAGCATTTGCTTTAACGTACCATTGAACCGTTCCACGAGACCGTTACACTGTGGGTGGTACGGTGTCGTGGTTAATTGTCTCAGCGATAACAATCTACTAACTTCCTCCATGACTGCCGACGTAAATTTACTACCCCGATCGGTGAGCATCTCCTCGGGGATACCCAGTCTACTGAACATATCCACGAGAGCTTCCGCGACTCGTTCGGCCTCGATGCCTGGTAGTGGTACCGCTTCTGGGTACCTAGTTGCATAATCACTAACGTTAGTATGTAACGATTCTTTCGATCGGTAGCTGGAAAAATTGGCCCTACAATGTCAACTGCGACTCGTTTGAACGGAGTGTCTATCAACGGCATAGTTCCTAACGGAACCTTGGTGATGTGTCCCTTTGACACAGTCTTTTGACATATGTCACAAGACCTACAAAACCGTGTAATGTCACTGCCCACGCCTGGCCAATAAAATTCTGATAACACTCGATCAGTTGTCTTAACCCCTAAATGGCCCGCCATGATCGATTCATGTGCCACTTTCATCACGGTAGTCCTAAGTGTTTTTGGGACTACCAGCTGATGGTACATCCTACCTGACCCTATCGATTCGAAATTACGATACAACAAGTCTTTTCGGTATGCGAATTTCGATTTGTTTCCGTTCTTACTTGACCGTACCGTTCCGTCTTTTGCATTATTTCGAACTGACGTCAATGTGACGTCATGTGCCTGCGCCTCTTTGAATTCATCGCGTGATACGTTCGCGATTGCGGTAGGGACTTTGAGGGTCTTATATGATTCGTCTCGGGCTGTCGTTTGTGACCTAGTTTCAATGCGCACGGATTTTGCGCCTCTAAAATCGGCTTATCACTGGTAATTCTGACCCGTCTACATTACCTATGGTAACATCATACATTGTATCTGTCATGCAAAGGGCTTCTACCCGACCTTTGAAAAAAGGTGTATCTAGATCTACCCGGGCGGTAGGAATTCCACTCATTTTGCTCCTGTTTACCAGCATGCATGTTGAAACTTTGCTTAAAAACTGATCTGGTTGTACTAAGCTTTCCCTAACGACCACCCCGGTACACCCAGTATCTCGCATTACTGTGACCTTTTCCCCATTTAATGTGCCCTCTGCTACGGGTAGCCTATCCATACCAAATGTACATCCGTTAATCAACTCCGGCTGTATCTCGCTACCAGAACATACAATAGTGGTGTCGGTATCAACCATACAGAAATGTCCTTGGTTTTCCCCTGGTTGTTCCGTGTTTTGCCATCTACCTCTACCTCTGCCTCTAGTGTGCCTTCCGCTTCTACCTCTATTTCTACCTCTGTACCGACCTCTCTGTTCTTTATCTGCAAAACTTACATGTTTTTCTTCCTCGACTGCTGCTGCTTTGTAAGCTGAGGACCGGTCACGTTTAGGACAATCGTAGGACATGTGACCTTCTTTGCCACAATGGTAACATGTCCCGCGATGCTATCATAGCCGTTCCTGCTGGTACTTCTGTCATAACTGCCTCTACTCGGGCTTCTATCATAACTACCCCTACTTGGGCTTCTATTGTGGTCTCTATTCTGATATCTGTCCCTATCTCGATCTCCTATCTCTGGATCGATTATCTGCACTACTTACCTTGCGCCTCTGGTTATCTACTGACCTGTACTCATTTCTGTTGCTAGTACTGTTCCTCTGAACTACATACTTGCTACCTCCTCTAGCTTCTGCAAAGTAATCTGCCTGAACCGCCATCTGATCTATCGAGTCAAATGTTTTCTCTTTGAGAAATAAGTAGAGCTCACGACTGCATATACTTAACATCTGATCTCTGATCATGTAGTCTAGTACTCCTTCATATGTTCTATTCACCTTACCTAACTCAAACCATCTATCTAAATAGTTCTTTGACCAACGGATATATTGCACAAATGATTCACTGTGATCAGGTTTGGTGTTTTTGAACATGCGTCTGAACCCATCTTCCGTTAGATCAAAACATTTCAACAATGCGGATTTCAACTTATCATAGTCAAGAGCATCATCAATAGGTAGTCTAGAATATACATCTAATGCCTTGCCCTTCAATAAAGCACTCAAGTGCAGTGACCACTTATCTCTCCCCCACCTTTGAATGGCTGCGTACCTCTCAAATCTAGCTAAGTAGCTATCCATGTTGTCATTATTCTGATCAAAATGTGGCAGCTTCGGACCGAATGCTCTGCCATAGTCCCTATCATGTCTATCTTCATCTACTACTCCACCCTTTCTACTTTTGCCATTTCTACCTGATGCTTAGTGTCTAGTTCTCGCAATTTAAATTGTAGAGCTAACTGTGCTTCATTGGCATCTATTCTATCTTCCCCATCTGTCGCTCAACCTCTTTAGCTAACTGCTCAGCATCTAACCTATCCTTCTCAGACCTGTCGCTCAACCTCCTTAGCTAACTGCTCAGCATCTAACCTATCTTTCTCCATCTGTCGTTCAACTACTAACTTATCTTTCTCAGCCTGTCTAGCCTCTAGTCTTTCCTGTCTTTCTCTCTCCTGCTCTTCCTTTACAAAGGCCCTTAACTCTGAATCTGCTAGCCCTAAGCTTTTGCCTATGTCCATTAGCTCCTTAATGGACGACATTCTCACTCTCAACTCAACTCCGGATTATTGATTTACACGCTTTACCCGACGGTACACAAGGTCTCTAGCACTCAAATCACTTGGTGATTTGTGCGAGTCTCTTGCTTCACGTCTATAAGGTTAAGGTAAATCAATCCGGTCTCTACTCTAACGACGGTATAAGTTTCTCAATTGGGTAAGTCAATCCGGTATATGTATGGTCTAATGTAATGGTATATTTCCAATTCCCCCTCTATGGTACTGGACACAAAAAAAATGGGGACTGGTTATAGACACTGGCAGATATAGTAATTGTTCATTACACAATATAATAGTGGTAGTAATCTCGCCTCAGATGCAGAAGTGTCTAGTGCTAACCTAGAACACCCGCTGTGCCATCATCACAGGGAGGTACTGTTGACAAATCAAAAATTACAATGACCCTTACATCGACTATCTCACAAGATCGTCTCAACTCTACACTTCTGTACCTAGGTAGTCAAATCATGTATGTGGTGATGTATTAGTGCCTAAGTGTTGGAGGGCATCTTACATTAACTCCCAAAGCAAATAAATACAAGATTGAATTTTGACGACACTAGGGGTACAGCTATTCTAGCCTCCTTACTTCAACTGCTTTGAAGAAACTGATTATAAAAAGAGGAAACAAAACCCCACTTCTGACACCATTGTCAAGGTCATTACCAAGGTCAGAAATGATCGAGACAAATTGTCTCCCCCAATTATCATATGAACCAAGTATACTTCAATTGTTATGACGTTATGGCCAATATAGCTTGATCTGACGAACGAAAAGTGGTAACAATGCAGTTGAAGTGTAAGGGATAGGCCAGAGTAGATAAGTACACGTAGTCACTTAATCACTTATAATGTACACTATATTACATGGGGAACACACAGGAATACATGATACATTGATATGCGAACATCACTGTACTGTGCATGATACTATTCAATTACTACAAGGTTGTAAGCCAATCGACTGTTATACTTTAACGCAACTTAAAAGCTATAGACGAATAAACTCGGTAATGGTATCTCAATGGTCCCGTAGTGGACAATAGTATGAATGCACAAGTACTTTGATGATCGCTAATCAAAGTTAAATAACATACAAGTATAACATGGCATAACGAACTTGGAGGACAAATGACAATCATCTGAGCTACCCCAGTGCTGGCGTATCTCAATAGATAGTGTAACCTCTGAGTATCAAGGTCCCAAGGTCTGCCTCACCCGCAATATGAGGTCTAGTCAACAATATGGCTATAATCCAACTTCAAGTGGATTAATCCATAAACAATATATGTAGTCCTTACTACAATCCTTTAGCCATGATACCATGATAGGAGTATTACCATACACTATCAAAGTATACATATGTATTGCCTATGCAATATATTTCCAAAGTATGAATGTCAAAGTCAAAGCCGGATGTGGTTACATCACATGATAGTCAATAACGATAATGTTCCGGAAGCTGGTTCCCGGAAGTAAAGTTCCACAGGTAGTATTATCTCCGGAAAATGGTGGACCAGATGTAAAGTTCCTATGGTATCACTCGACTGCAGCAACCCGGATGTGGTAGACCGATGTAAAGTATCCATGGTGAATCAATGGGTTGTAATACGGAAGTGGTAGACCGGATGTAAAGTTCCGATATAATACAAAAATGGCGATTATCACGTTGGCTAAGACGCCGGGAAAAGTTTCACTTAGGTGACATTCAACTCGGTGGTAGTATAATGATATGATATGTGTGTATGGCGTTTCACTTCACTAATCTATGGCTGTGACTGTCTGCTGAACGCGAGGTAGCTATCACACACTGCTCTATACAGGCCTTTACCCGGAGCTGCTACACACACTGCGCCAGACAGACGTACGGACACTCGGACGACCCGATACTCTGCACTGACTGGGGGTCTGCCCTCAAACGAGTGGACCAAATCGTCCAATGTGGCTCGCTGGAGCGTTCTCAAGAGGCTACAAAAATGAAATGAATCTCCAATTACTGGACGAATACGCACAGACAGACAGACAGGATGCACAACAGACTAAAACGGGAATCGAACAACGGCAAATCACAGCTGAAATAAAATGTTGTAGGTACATACCAAAATCCTCCGTGTCACTGGTGAATACAGTACTAGTCTTCTGTAACCAGAAAATATGTGTCCCGCCAACACATAGCGAGACATCGCTTATATACGCACCAGTGAAATCATGCACGGAATAATGAATATGCCTACCCCTCGTACGACATCTCACATAAATACTACAAAACCATGGCTTTTGCCATGTCACCCGTGGGTTATATTTGGCATAAATATATGTTCCCACGCCTTAAATCCAACCAAACCAGTGTACAGCCCTCGTGGAATAAATACCATCCAACATGGTATACCCCACACTACCATAAATCTGCACACTATAGACCCAGATCTCATAATCCGAAATCTACTCGACTGGTCTCGACAATGCGAAGGTCGCTTCTTGGCCCCGCCAAACCCCTCCATATCGGTCCTACGGCTATACACTCAAATGAGAGTGTAGCACATACTAAACTCAAATATCGTGGTCATTTACGGAAATATCACGACACAAAACATCACCATTATGGGATCTGATATATCCGTGTTGGCCAGTACCAGGCTATGATGAAACACTAACCTGTAGCATACATAACAGGGCAGACCATGGTATGGTCTGCGCTATATACTGGCTTCACCTACAGAAGGTCCCTTATATGGTGAACAACTGACACGCGGACAAACTCGGCTGGCACGGACAGTGGACATCCGTAATACTAAAAGGTCTTCTCCCTAGCGAAACCAGCACACGCAGTCAACGAGTTCTCTACCACACACATGCATAGTCTGTGGCAAATATGGCGTGACGTCAGTAAAACATTGCTCATAAAATAGACGTATATTTTAAATCCACAAAAAGGACACGCATAAACGTATTTCCACCAATACAACATAAGCCCCGTTATTACACGCACATTGTACATGGGAAATGTACATGCCAAATCACAGGTATGTACAAATCACAGGTGTGTGAAATCACAGATATGAATCACAGGTATGTGAAATCAATAATACGCACACCAATACAAAACAGTACCACACATCACAAATATACAAGTATACGGAATCCAGAATGTACAAGAATGCACGTGTCACGCGACATATACACTGTTTTCCATTCCATCAGTGAAACACCCGCATGTCTGTTTATACAGGCTTAATTATTCTTGGGAATCCCTATGTTTCTATGGTACTGTATGCTTTATTATATTATATGTATCATATATGCTATGGTACGTTAATAATGTATTCTTCTGTTTCCTAATTGATAAAAGCCCTACAAGTCAACTTATTCCTTTAAGTGTCCCGAGTGCATGCAATTGAAAATATCATCATGTTTTCTCACATGTTAAGCTATTAAAGATACATGTTAACAAAATTTAATATGCAAATGCAATAGGTCAAATATGTACCAAGTTACATGATTATAAATGTATTTCTATGATTTGTATAATTGTGCCAATTACTACTAGCATCAAAATAATCTATACAGTGCTGCAGTCTGATCAGGTACTGTCCTGTTTGTAGTTGCATTGATCAGGCGTTACTAGTATTGCATTTGCAGTGGCCCAAGATCTACAATGGACTACTACGGTGTGTTAATGACCCTTTTGTCAACTGAGGATATAATATTTAATGGGCATCAGATATAGCATGTATTAGTCTCTATACATGTATTTGCAGGTCGTCGACTGTTAACATATAAATGGTTCATCAAACTTGAGCAAGTGAGCAAGGGCTGACGGATACCTCCAGCCATCACCTTGACCAACAAGCAAAAACCTTTAACACAAACTCAGCTACAAATATGGCATTTCAGCACATGAATGCCCCCGCTGCCAAAGAAAACGAGGGCACATTTGAAAACACAAATGGCTGGAGAGTCGTGGATTTGTCACAGCATGACATAGGTCCATCAGAGAAATGCAAGTGTGAAGTATGAAGCAGTCACGTGAAAGGAAACAGAAATTAAAATAAATAAATACCCGAGCGTTAAGATTGTGACGGACATACAAACGCCGGTAATGCTAACATACCAACCTCAACATTCAGTGGTTAGGTCATAAAAATGTCAGATTATGTGCTATGAACGAACAAATGGATGGACAAACAAACGACCCAGTGGATGAACAGATGGACGACCGGACCAATAAGGCTAAAACTATAAACCCGTTGGCATATTTTGTTATGGCCGTGGTATGATAATTTGTTTGTTTATTGGGGTTTAACGGCCTATCAACAGCGCTAAGGTCATTTAAGGCCGGGTCATTGGGTTTAGTACTAAGTCTGATATAGTACCTGTACGAGTACATGTACATGTTCAATTACATGTACAAATGGTGGGGAAATCCCCAAATCTGAACTGACTATTTATAAGAAAAAAGCTATATATTCAGCCCTGAAATCAGAATAATCCTGATCTGATGCCAGGTCCTCGCCACACCATGCCCCCGTCCAAAGATTGTATGATCAGTAATAATCTTACTACTTTTATAATGGTCAATAACCCAATTCAATTCCCTGGTAACAAAAGAGCCAAAGATAAAAACGTACCTGAGGGTCAAAACAGGCAAATTGTGATTCCTATAAGGAGGAGCCCTACCGTTAATTTACGCCGTCACATTCGCCCGACCAACAACCCACCGGTATGATAAACGTTCTGAACACTAAATGATTTGGACAAAGGCATTAGCTAGTACTTACCACTGCTAG
Organism: Conchocele bisecta; assembly: GCA_029237695.1. NCBI lineage: Eukaryota > Metazoa > Mollusca > Bivalvia > Lucinida > Thyasiridae > Conchocele > Conchocele bisecta. Next base: position 98,476 of record JAQRGA010000049.1, on the reverse strand, counting down.
TACTTACCACTGCATTACCGCCACCATCAGTAACCGACAGTATTGTTGTGGGTAAATCTGGGTACACCCGGTCCACTGTTATCGTTATCTTGTTATTGGTACATACAGTCACAGGGGTGAGGTTATAACCAATAAGGGCATCGCTATAACTAAGCTAATCCCCTCGCTGGCAGCCTTGATAATAAGAAAAAAATAGAAAAAACTTTAACAAGTTTTCCTTACAAACAAGTTGAACACGAGTCTCCAGTTACCTTGACCATTGGCAGACGAATAAATGGCAATGCTATGTTAATGGAAGTGGGAGTCTGTTCCAAATGTTCACATGTATCAAGTGTCCAAATATGGAAGCAATCCATTAAGTAATATTAAAATTATATCATGATGAATAAATTTATACAAACTTTTGACTCAAAACAAAGTGTTTCCGCAAACATGTGAATGTAAAAAAGGTCAAGGTCATGTTAATGGCGACATGAGTGTGTTCCAAATGCTTACAAGTATCAAGTGTCCAAACATTGAAACTGTTCCACAACTACATGAAGGTCAAACTGTGAAACGTCATGTTCATGACGGCATGAGTGTGTTCCAAATGTTCACATGTATCATGTATCCAAATATTGAAGCAATACATCAAGTAATATAAAGGTATATGATGATGAATAAATTTGTATAAACCTTTTGACGTAAAACACAAGTACTACCGTATGTGTTTCCTCAACAATGTGATATCAAAAAGGTCAAGGTCATGGTAATGGGCGCATGCGTGTGTTCCAAATGCTCAGATGTATCAAATTTCCAAATATTGAAGTAATCCATCATGTAATATTAAAGTTCTATAACGATGAAGAAACTTTTACAACGGTTTCGACGTAAACAAATGACTAAGTGTTTCCACGACCATGTGACGATCTCAAAAGGTTAATGCCATGGTACTGGGGACTTGAGTGTGTTTCAAATGCTCACATGTATCACGTGTCCAAATATTTAAACAATCCATCAAGTAATATTAAAGTTATATCATGATGAAGAAGCTTGTACAAACGTTTTGACGCAACAAAATGACTAAGTAATTCCGCAAAAATGTCCAAAAGGTCGAGGTCATGTTAATGGCAGCATGAAGGTGTTCCAAATCCATCAAGTAATATAAATGTTATATGATGATGAAGAAACTTGTACAAACATTTTGACTCACAAACAATTGGCTAAGTGGTTCCATCAAAATGTAAAGACAACAGAAAAATGTGACATGTCGGCACACGAATGCCCCCCGGTGGCAGCTTGGAGAAACGGTCTGTCGACGCACTTAGGGCTCCTATATGTGATTTGAGAACTATTACAAAAGTTTCAAAAAGTAAACAGATAGACGGACGGACGGATGACGATATTAGTTGAAGGCAAAGAGAAATTATAGGTGATTTTAGAAACTCTTACAAAAGCATTCAACAAATAAACTGACGGAGAGACAGACAAACGGACAGACAGACAGGGCGAAACCTATAGGGCCATAATTTGCCAAGTGATAAGCACAGTTGAGAAGGTCAAAAGCTGAAGGTTATATTTAATGGCAGCATGCATGTGTGACATTTGTTCACAATACTTATGTAAACTCCGGTAAAAAACATTAAAAGTGCAAAAGTTAAAACTTGTTAAGGTGAAGTCATATTTCGGGCGGATGTATGTGTGGCATTTGTCCACAGGTATGATGTATTGAAATATAAAGCAATCCATCAAGGGATAGTTATGACATAATTGAGAAACTCCGGCGAACTTCTTAATGTGAAAAAGGTCAAAATTGTCAAGGTCAAAAGGTCAAGGTCATATTAAGGGCAGCAAGTATGCTGTGTTGAAATATGTAAGTAATCCTTCAAGGAATATAGAAGTTATTACAGAAATGAGAAACTCCGGCAAACAGCTTAATGTGCCGGACAGAAGGACAGACGGACAGACACACGGACTCACAGACACACGGATACACAGACATACAGTCCAAACACTCTACCGAGACCGGAGGCATAAACAAATTCAAGGTCATGTCAATGGGTGCGTTCCAAATGGTCACATGTACAAAGTGTCCAAATAGTGAAGCAATACGTCAAGTAATATTAAAGTTATACTATGATGAAGAAACTTGTACAAACCTTTTTGACATAAACATGGCTAAGTGTTTCCGCAACATTGTGAAGGTTCCAAAGGTCAGGGCCGTGTTAATGGCGACAAGAGTGTGCTCCAATTGCTCACATGTATCAAGTGTTTAAATATTTAAGCAATCCATCTAGTAATATCTGTTATATGATTATGAAAAAACCTTTTGACATAAAAATGGATAAGCGTTTCCGCAACCTTGTGAAGGTCAAACAATCAAGGTCATGTCAATGGGAGCATTTGTGTGTTCTCAATACAACAATGTATCAAATGTCCAAACCGAGGCATTTGACCGTAACATGATCATGGGCATGTACTAAAGTAAGCATCCCAAAAACAATCGGAAAAATGCATGCTTTAAACACGAAAAATGTCAATGTTAATGGCAATATGAGTGTTTTCCATATGCTCACAATTCCGCAACGGTATAGGTGTCGCGCCTGCCGAGGCATTCGACCGCAACATGATCATAGGCATGTGCTAATGTAAGCATCACAAAAGCCATCAGACATGTTCATGCTTCAAACACGAACAGGTTCAAGGTCATGTTAATGCCGGCATGAGTGAGTTCCAAACGCTTACATATAAGTGTCCAAATATTGAGCAAACCCCATCAAGTAATATTAAGATGAACTAGAGTCAGTCATAAAAAAGCCAATTGACAATAAGATAGAAAATATTGCCACCAACATTAAAGACGAAGTTTACCGATCGATTTCACACAGAATCGATATTGTAGAAGGTGAGCTACATACCAGCAAGATAGAAATAGAAACCCACATACAATGACTGAAGGAAAGTGTACGCGACAAAAACATGACAATAACTAAATTGCAGAAAGAAATTGAAGGCACCAGACGCGCCAATTTAGAAAGGGCCGATGAACTTGAACAATACACGAGACCAAACAGTATAAGGCTTAATAGACCGGGATTACCGCTGGCAAAAAGATGAGGAAAAAGAGACCGCCGATCAAACGACCGAAGTCGCGATTAATATTTTAAAAGAAACAATGGCAATGACATTGGAAGGACGAGACATAGATATCGCGCACCCGATTAGAGTACAAAGGCGTCAAGTGCCTCGGCCAATCATAATAAAATTTGTGTCGCGAAATGAAAAAATCGTTAAAGGACAAAAAAACAAAATTAAGGAGCATCGGAATATACATTCAGCAGGACTTGACTCAATTAAAGGCAAAAGTGTTGAAGGAAGCACGCGATAGTAGAGAGACAGAATCTGCTTGGAGGAGGGATGGGCATATACACATTAAACTTCGGACGAATGGTAGAATAGAGCAGATAAAACCTGCTGATTATGAAGACTGGCTGCCACGATAAACCATAATACATCACCGTCTTATGACTGCAAACTAAACATGACAGTAGCTTTTTTGTGTGCTATACTTTTGAATTTCATGAAACTGTAACTTAAAACTTTCAGTACCATTGAAGCTAATGACATGTTTTGTTTCCATGATTTTCAAGATCTGACTAACACGTATATATTAAAACCAAAATAATATACATGTATACTAGTGTGCAGATGTCGTCGATGACTGTGTATAGTGATATGATGAAAATGGCCAATGCTATCTCATAAACAGTAAGTCGCATATCCTCAAATATTTGTCACTGCATAATAAAAAGGCAGTCACGACACGCATGGACATATTCATTATTATCCAGTGAACGGTAATTACAGTGGGACCTGACATGCGAAAATGAGCCCTCAGGCGCGATTGCTAGTAGCAGCGAGTCATCGCATGTACTTTATTGTACTATCACACTGTACACGAAAACCACACACAACATGTATATATTTATATATTTAAATATTGCCTTATATGTCTGATCGCAGTATAGACGTAGATTTGGGTTTTGGCGGTCGGTTGATAGAACCATATTTTGTGAATACACCAGGTGACAGACTGGTCACAAACACCACAGGTCAGGTTTATCCATTATCCCATTTTTCTTCTGTACTGGTCGCAGTCGCAGTAAACATTAGTGTCCATACACAACATAATTTTTCTCCCAATCGAACAGTCTGGACTGCATCTTATACCCTTGATGCTACCGAGTATATATATGCGTGTATGTGTGTGTATATGTGTATATATGTGTGTGTATGTGTGTGTATGTGTGTGTATGTGTATATATATTATATGCAAATTATCTTGAAACTAGCTTACTAGTATATTTCTTTTTAAATAGAAATTTGTTATGGACTGTCTGTCTGTGGCGACCACCATGAGTTGTCTCCCTTAAACAAACGTGTATCAAGAAAGTTCGTAAGTGCAATAAGCATACGTCAGTATCCCCACTAAATACATCAATAAATCATCGTCTCTACGAGGGAGCCGGCTTCTGGTGGCGAACACAACAGACGCACGCACACACATCGGGATATTTACGTTTGTAGTAGACATGTCAATGAATGATATCATTGGTTGCATATGGACCCCCGCCGAGAAAAGGGACCTTCCGACATATGCGACCAGCGTAGCACCAGATCAGCCTGCGCATACGCGCAGTCTCATCAGGGCCTATGCTGTTCGTAATTCCATCAATAGACTAACAGTATTGACACCAGCAAAAATATTACAACCAGATTATACTGTGTGAGTGTGCAAAATGAAAAATAATTCCTGTCGGGGCCAATTAGCGCAAATGCGTAGAGTTCATTTTCTCAGCCAGCGGCCTATTTATACTTAGAAATATATCCTCACATGATTCCGTGACTCTTTAATTTTTCGAGTGTGAGGATGAATGCACGTTGTATATTGGCATTATCATACTACACTTTTGACAGCCCATTCCAATATTCCTTTCTCAGTCTAAATGTCGCTGAGATGGAAATATTCTGGACCAGACGCTGCATGTAATTTGTAATTTTTACTATGTAATTTACTATACAATTTGTAATTTTTATTCTTGTAAACATAGGAAACCATATTGTATTACAATATACAACAACAAAGAGAGATACACCTCCACGTTTGAAAGAACTTCTACCCATAAATAGCAAGCATATGGATTTCAAATCAGACACAAATGTAGAAGTTAAATATTTTCAGTTATTTTCTTAGCGTAAGTATGTTAAATCTGAAATATGTCGATTGTTCATTGCATATCATTGATCAATTTTTGTTTATCTTAAATATCTAGACTGTACATAATGGAATTGGCAATTTCTTAAGAAAAAAAAACACATTTTAGTTGCTCGGTGTTGCTAGTCACACACAATAAATCTTGTACGTTTTCTGCATGAATGTATATGTGTCACACCGGCTCGGAAAGGAGATTCAACGTTGTGGACGAGGAGTGTTGCACCAGATCAGTCGGCGCATTCGCGCAGACTGATCAGGTTATATGCTAATCGACAAAGAAAACACCGTATAAACACTTGCAAAAATAGAATCTTACAATAATGTGTGCACGTACACAAAATAATATAATCATTTTATGTTAGACGAAAACATATGGTTTTCTTTCTTGGTGGGAGGCCACGTATACATGCAGTACATACTGGGTGATTTGGTGAGCCTTGTTTTTCACAATTTTATTACTGATTCAACTCTCATATTCCCTTCTTATCTGTCTCTTTGTGTTCGTCTGTGCTAGATCTTTGAACTATATGTCAGTGTAGTAATGTGATTGATCGAATGAAAACTGTAAACCTAATATAATACTATGGACATCAAAATAGGAAGTTTCAACGTTAAGGGTATAGGGTCAAAAATCAAGCGACTGCAACTTTTCCAATGGATAAAATAAAACGAGTATGGTATATGTTTTATACAAGAGGCACACTTTACTATATATGACAAAGAACAATGGGAAAGTGAATGGGGTGGAGACGCTTATTTTAGTGGTGAATTCAGTAATTAAGGAAGGAATATGCATTCTAATTAGACCAGGTTTAGATTATGAAACTATACATTATGAAAACATTATAACCGGTAGAATTCAATCTCTTAAAATAACTGTATCTGGTAAGGAATACACATTAATAAATATTTATGGGCCTAATGAAAACAGTCTTCAATTTTATCAAAATATCGAGACATATATAGAATATGTGGAACTTGATACTCTAATAATAGGCGGAGACTTCCATATCATTTTAGATCCTGACCTAGATAAGAAAATGGTAGAACTGAGCATAATACAAAATTGTCAATCATGAACAAATATAATTTACATGATATCTGGAGAATCCTTAATCCTAATATAAAAAAATGCACATTGCATTCAAATACAAAACCCCCAATATTCTGCCGTTTAGACTACTTTTTAATATCTGAGAATATAATGAACCGAATAACGAAAAGCAAAATCACTACAGGTATCAAGTCAGACCATTCGATAGTATATGTATGTCGATAGTACACATTCGATAGTACACATTGCAATGAAAGGGGGCCTGACTACTTTAAATTAAATAACAGTCTACTTTTCAAACCGTTAACAGAATTAAATTCTAAAAAAGAAACGCTAGAAGACATTCATGAAAAGAAAGTGAAAGGGTGTATGCTACGATCAAAAGCGGAATATATAGAGGGTAACGAAAAGAATACTAAATATTTTGCTAATTTAGAAAAGAAAAGATCAGAAAATAAAACAATAGTTTGTTTAAATGTGAATGGAAAAACTGTTACAAAAAATAAAGAAATATTACATGAGCAAAATGAATACTATAAAAAGCTGTATACAAACAAAGATGTTGAAAATAATAATTACAAGTTCTTTACAAATAATAACGATCTGAATATATTATCTGAAGAAAATAAACAGTTATGCGAAGGTAACCTTTCTGAATATGAATGTAGCATTGCCTTAAAAGAAAAGAAAAATAATAAAAGCCCGGGCTCAGACGGTCTGACTAGAATTTTTCAAAATATTTTGGAATAATATAAAACGACACTATACAGATTCTTTTAACTATTCATAAGCAAACGGGTCACTAAGCAAATTGCAAAAACAAGGAATAATAACATTAATACCTACCTAAGAAGGACAGAAACTTATCAATATTAACAAATTGGAGACCCATATCATTACTTAACGTTGATTACAAAATAGCAACAAAGGCCATTGCAAATCGAATTAAAAAAGCCCTACCGACAATAATAGATTATTCACAAACTGGGTTTCTTAAGGGAAGATATATAGGAGAAAACATTATAGCTCTCTATGAAACGATAGAGCAACTAAACGAAACTGATGCACCAGGTCTATTTTTTGTTCAGACTTCGAAAAAGCATTTGCTACTGTTGAACATATATACCTTTTAAAAGTAATGGAATATTTCAATTTTGGCACCGATATACTGAATTGGTTAAAACTGTTTTACTCTGATGCCAAAAGTTGTGTAACAAATAATGGGTACTTATCAGATTTATTTTCAATAAATAGAGGTGTACGCCAGGGTTGTCAGTTATCCCCGTATTTCTTTATTATGGCCATTGAAATATTATCAAAATCTATCATCAACGATGCAGATATAACTGGAGTCAAAATCGGTGATATAGAGCTAAAAAATACAATGTTTGCTGATGATGCAACTTTTATGACAAACGGTACGCAAAAATCCTTTGAAAAGTTAATATACATAATAGATGAGTTCAGTAAGATTTCCGGCCTCAAACAGTAATGAGAGTAGGTGCTTTAAAACATACATATATCATATTCTGCACCAAAAAAATCATTATTGGACCTCACACAGTTCAAAAGCCTTAGGCATCACATTCCTGAACTATAGAAGTGCTACTCATGAACATAATGTTTTACCAAAAATATTAGAATTTGAACAGTGTCTTGACCGATGGAAACGCAGAAAGTTAAGCTTACTTGGAAAAATTACGGTTATAAAGACGTTTGCCGTCCCAAAATTGATATATCCATTGACAGTTTTACATGATCCACCAGAAAATATAATAAAACGAATTAGAACTAAGTTATTTCAATCTGTATGGGACAACAAGCCTGATAAAGTTAAACGAAATACAATAATTCAATCTTATGAAAAAGGTGGACAAAATTGCTAAGACATTGATAGTTTTATAACTTCTGTAAGAGCTTCATGGGTGAAAAGAATATGCGATTCAACCAACATAGGGAAATGGAAAGCAATTTATGAAAAAATACTTGAAAGATATGGTGGGATGTTTATCTTTGAATGCAACTTGAAACCAGAAGACACACAATACATAGGTGAACACAACACGGTTTTAAATAATGTTTTGAAATCTTGGGCATAAACTATTCCCCTCAAACAGGCACAGTATCTAAATAAATTATTTGGAATAACTCTAATATATAAAACATCAAAACAAACCTATATTTGATAGGAACTAGTATGATAAGGGCATTAAGTACATTGCAAGAAATGTTCAATATAAGAAATATAAGAAATGATGATTTTATGAAATATCAAAGTATATTAAATAATATAAGTCCACTGTGGAAGGATATAGTCAAAACAGAACACACCAACGCGATACAACCTTCAGAAACACTTCAGTCAAAATTACAGAAAAGCAAATACGTTAATAAAATACTATACACGATGCAAACAAAAATAAAAAAATGAAACATATAAAAGCTGAGCCAAAATGGATACATGAATTTCCGGATACTAACCCTAATTGGAAACAAATGTACATGTTACATTTCAACTGTACTATAGATTGCGTATTGCGTAATTTCATATACAAATACTTAATGATAATTATTGGAACAAATACATTACGTTATCGCTGTAACTTAATTAATAGCAGTTTGTGCGATTTTTGTTCTATGTATGTTGAAAATATAAAACATTTGTTTTGGGAATGTCCCCATGTACAACATGTGTGGTCACAGCTGCGGACATATTTAATTGAAAAAAATATAACATATGTCGTAAATTTCCAAAGTATTTCTATAGGAATAAATGACAAAGCACAAAAAGCACACCAATTTAATTTTATAATCATATTAGCCAAATATTTCATTGTTAAATGTAAATATGAAAATAATGATATAGCTTTCGGTCCATTTCTAAATTATTTAAGACATAGTATATACCAGAGGAGATTATAGCAACAACAAAAGACAAACGGTAACAACATATTATTAAATGGGCAGGTTTCAGACATATTTATATTGTAAGCACTGTATACAGGTGTCAATCACACACACTACACACATGTAACGAATATAAATCTAGTCTAGCACATATGGACACATAGTCCACTTTTCACTTTTTTGCTATCCTTCTATATTACTGCAACAACTTTCCTATTTCTATCTGTTCTCCCTTACTATTTTTCTACTAAAAACCTTACTTTCGAATACATTGAGTACATGTGTAACTGTATGCGATCACGTAAGCCATACATTGTTAGTCAATATTGTATTTACATGTTGTATTTAAAAGTGAAATAAAAAATGTCAAAAAATAAATAAAAAAGTAATATTAATGTTATGCGATGTTGAAGAAACTTGTGCAAACTTTTGGATGCAAACCAAGTGTTTCCGTAAATATGTGATTATGTCAATGTCATGTTAATGGCGGCATGATGGTTTTCCGAATGATGTCATGTAGCAAGTGTCCAAATGTTGAAGCAATCAGTCAAATAATATTAAAGTTATACCATGATGACGAAGCTTGTGCAAACCTTTTGAAGCAAACACAATGGCTAAGTGTTTCTGACATTTGTTGATGCTGACATTTCGGACGACGAAGCGGACGACAACAACGGAAAAAGCGGCGATTATAGGCGAGCCTTCCGCTAAAGTGCCAAGGTCATGTTCATGGCGGCATTAGTGTGTTCCACATACTTTCATATATCAAGCATCCAAATGTTGAAACAACCCATCAAGTCTTATTAAAGTTATATGATGGTAAAGAAACCTTTACAAGCTTGTTGACGTAAAAAATGGCTAAGTGTTTTCACAACAATGTGAAGGTTGAAATGTCAATGTCATGTTATTGGGGGCATGAGTGTGATCCAAGTGGTCACATGTGTCAATTGTCCCAATATTGAAGCAATCCATTTAGTAATATTAAAGTCATATCATGATTAAGCAACTTGTTCACACATTTAAGAGTAAGAAAATGGCTAAGTGTTTCCACAACCATGTGAAGGTCAAAAGACATGGTCATGTTAATGGGAGAATGATCGTGTTCCAAATGCTCACATATATCAAGTGTCCCAATATTGAAGCAACCCATCTAGTAATATTAATTTTATATCATGATGAAGATACATGTACAAACTTTTTGACATAAAACTATACATTTTGTTTGTAAAGTATGGATATGCCCCCATACTGGTCACTAACCAGATAGTGTGTGTAAACAAGAAAACTTTAAATTTTCCCAAATTTCAAAGTCATTTGACAACGTTTTACAAACTTGTAGACGTAAAAAAATGGCTAGGTGTTTCAGCACCATTTTGAAGTTCCCAAAAGTCAATGTCATGTCATTGGTGGTTATATCATGATGAAGAAACTTGTACAAACCTTTTGACATTGTTTACGCGGACGACGACGACGACGACGACGACGACGACGACGACGACGACGACGACGACGACGCGGACGACGACGGAAAAGGGGGCGTCTATAGTCGCGCCTTCTACTAATACAGGCGCGACAATAATTACACTGGTCAAATATGCAATATCCCCAAGTGTATCGTGGTGTGTCACATGCACCGAAGCGATAATGTTTGCAATAGTTGTGGAATGTTCAATCACTTATTTTATGGTATCAAAAGGATAAGATTGTGTGGATCTGTGGATCCGCAGATTGTCAACACCCACTTCATGTTACCCCACCCCGATCTCCACCCCACCCAATCAATGAACACATTTGTGGGGGATTTTCAGTCATAGTATCGTTGTGTTGTTTTCATAAAACAAACGTTATCTAAGGCCACATAAAGTTAATTTCCAGTTTTTAATCCCCACACGCTCTTAAAAATATAGTTCGGGACTCACTAACGCATATCGTGCAAAATAATGAAGTCGACCTGTCCGGGAACAATATACAGATGTTTTGTTTGCTTATATCAAGTACATCCATTTGTCAACTCAAACCTTATTTTCAAAGCAAGCTAGATAAGACATTATGTTTGCAAAACATGGATATGCCCCCATGGTATACTGGACTCTAACTAACTAGAGATTTACACAAATTTCAAAGTCATTTGAGACAGTCTTACAAACTTTCGACGTAAGAAAATGGCTAAGAGTTTTAGAACATTTTGAAGATCACAAAGGTCAAGGTCATATCATTTGTGGTGTGATTGCGTCACAAATATTCAGGTAAATGAACTATCAACATATTACATAAATCGGAATATGTTGGAGACACTCTTACACACTGTTTGACGTAACAAAATGGGTTAACTGTTTCAGCGACATTTCGAAGTTAATGATGATACGAGTGTGTGACAAATTTTCAGGTGTCCAAGTATTGAAGCAATCATTCGCGTAATATTGAAGATATTACATGTTGGAGAAAATCTTACAAACTTTACGACGTAAATGTACACGGACGGACGGACGGACGTACGGACATACGTACGGACGGACGTACCGACGGAATTATGGAACCTCAATAGCAACGCAATGTGCCCCTCCCCCTTGCTGTCGCATAGGGGGCATAAAAAGCATCTTGCAAAAATATATGACGTCACTTTTAACGTACACACCTAAATACTAGAACATTGTTTGTAAAAGAAAATGCCACCGATGTTGAGCATTCATGAATGCAACATCAATCATTGAGTGAGTGATTGGGAAAAAACATTATGTTCAGAGTCTAAAAAGGGGCATAACTGTGAATGGATTGGTGGGACAGCGAAAATTCATATGTTCCACACTCCTTCCTGCACGTGCAAGGAAAAAAATAGTTTCAGATTGGAAAAAAGGGGCTTAGCTGCGGATGGGTCGATGGGACAGCCAACATGTATACGTTACGCACTCCTACACTTGATGGTTGGGATGCACACCGAGTATGAAGAGAATTGGCCAACAACTGTAGAAGTAGTTCACCGGACAAGGAAGAAACAATATTTTCAGATAGAAAAGTGGTATAACTGCCGATGAATTGGTAGGACAGCGAAAATGTTTACGTTACGCACTCCTGCACTTGATGGTGGGGATGTATACCGAATATGAAGAGACTCGGTCAAATAACTGTAGAAGTAGTTCGCCTGACACTGAGAAATATCTACTGACAGATAGACAGACGGACATACGGACGCACGGACAGGGTAAACAGTATATGCCACCGACTACTATCGTTGCGGTGTCATAAAGACGGCATTTTTGTATTCCACATAGCATAAACTGAATAGTTGATTGAACAGAACAATAAACGCTAAACGCATTTATTGTTGTTGTTGTATGTATATCTTCAAATTATGAAATAACCCGGCGGATTCGTTGTTGATGTCACTGAAGTCAATTTTCAGATACGTGCCTGTAATTGCTGATTTTTAGTCATATTTATTCAGAATACTTTCACATCATATTATCGCAGTAGTGAAATATAAAATTACTCTGACGGAGTAAGAACTAAAAGGTTTTATATATAATTAGTCTTTATTTATCATGTCACAGTGGATTCTACTTATCAACAGCATAACGTCTGTAATGATCGTAATACAGGTCAATAGGTATGGACAATGCTAGTGGAATATGGAAATACAGCCCGGCCATGAGAGATCTTTTCACTAAGCATACAATATATATGCTAGCCATCACCCGATAACCACACTTTCCTATCCGAATATGCATATCAATTGCAACACAGTCTCTCCCCTTATATGAAACCTCTAGTATCCCCTGCCATATATTTTACCCCATTACCGTGCATATAGCAGCACAAGTCTGGGTCAAGCATGCATTAAATATGAATCGGTATTAACCATACGGTTTTGAACATACATCAGATATACCCACACAAACAAAATGATTGATATACACCTATGTAGCTTTATTGTTAATGGGCTTAGAAATCAGGTTAAACGAACATTTAGTTAGCTGAATTTAGTTGATATTTAGATATTTAGCTGGCTGAAACAAAATTGGTTTTCAATATGTTTCTTACAAGAACTTCACTGTACCCATGAAAATAAAGACATGTGGCAAATGCAATGGGGTCATGAACTATTTATTAATTGAGACAGGTCTAACAGTAAATGTATTGGAATTTTACTAAATATAACTCCAACATACGAAATAATACAATACAAATAATTAATTCTGGGGCAATTGCAAACATACAAAAATAAGATATATGATTCGACCATCACACGTATAAATATATATGGACCAAATACAGAGCATATAAATTTCTTCAAAGAAATAGAACCACTAGTTATTGACAATTGTTCAGAAGTTCGTAAGGGATGTGGACGATTGGATGGTTTTGTAGGGAATCAGGAGAAAAACAATGTACAGGAAAGATAGTTGCGCATGTTATCTGAAATGTTCTGTCCTCCAACCAGAGAGATCTTTGTGTTTTTCCTGCTTCTCGCCAAAACATTCAATAAAATTACACTTGACCTTTATCATGATCATAGAGACCTACAAAGATAGACACCAGTGCATATATGGACAATTGTTAAGCAGTTGGTACGGGATGTGAAATAAGTATTGTACACGTGCACGATGAACAATGGATATTTAGCGACGGGATATCGTGTAAGAGTATTCACGTATGGTATAGATATCAAGTGAAATGAGAATGCATCAGTCATATGGTTTTTGTTAACAAACAAGAGATGCACAGTCTGCATGTAACTAATGGTAGATTGGTATCTATGAGTTTTTCTCAGTTCTCACCAAAAACTTATCACCAATCTTACCCGCACTTTACTTAATACTATGATACTTTAAGTGTTGTACCATATGAAATACTACGATAGTATTACCATACAATAACAAAGACAGTAGCTGAATTTTTTTGGATGCCTTAATGGATTAATGGACAGTATGTGCAAAAAATGTGACTTTCTGTAAATTATTGCAGCGAAGTAATGTCACCAACTCCATGTGTGTACTTTGTATATACAAAGTATTGTTGATATGGGTCAGTGGCCTTTATCAAAAACATGAAATTAAAGTAAGAAAGGCGGTCACCAAGTGTGACATAAAATACCCTGATTCCTATCTGACCACTCAGTGATCACCTTAACTTTAAACTTATGTGAAACAGTTAGAGGCCATGGCTATTTTAAACTGAACAATAGTATAGTATTAACAAACATAATTTAAATAGCAGCTGAAAACCGCAATCCAAGAAACTAACACAAATACTACTGAATGCAATCTAAATACTATGTGCGAGTTAATAAAAGGTTCATTACGAAATGAAGCAATAAAATATACAAATACAATAAAGAAAAAGCAAAGAGAAAATGAAAAGAACATTGAAACTGAATAACACAACTAGAAAAACAAGTATCTGAAAATCAAGCCAATCAAGATATAGCAGATAGTCTCAAACATGAACAAATTAAACTTAATGAAATAATTACATAAAAAACTAAAAGGCTGCTCCTCGGATCAAAAGCTGAATGGGTAGAAGGTGTTGAAAAAAAAGCTTTCTAATTTATTTTTTAAAAAGTCAGAAGAACGAACTATCAAACAGCCGAAAATAGATAACATAATCAAATCATATTCATATTTTAAATCATGTTAAACAATATTATGAAAGTAGTTACTGCGAAGATACAACTAAACTCGATAGAACAGAAACTGAACGCAGTTGAAACACAATCATTTGAAGGTCTCATAAACGAATATGAATGCCAAGCAATTTTACTGGAAAAACAATATTACATACATTAAATCAATTATTCTTTTGAGAATGGAGCTTTGACAGAATTACGAAGGCAAAGAATAATTACTTTATTGCTAAAAACGGACAAAAACACACTTAACATTAAACATTACAGACCAATGTTAACTTTTAAATGTATATTACAAAACAGCAACAAAAGTAATAGCTAACAGAATAAAAAAAATATTAAATTCACTAATTAATGTCAATCAGACTGGTTTCATAATAGGACGCTATATTGGAGAAAATGTGCTAACACTCGTTGAATTATTTGATGAAGCGAACAAAAGAAATAAACCTGGACTTAATATTATTTGCAGATTGTGAAAAAGCGTTCGAAAATTTAAACAATAAATGCATAATTAACTGCTTAAAACATCTCAACTTCGGTAAATCACGTATTCAATGGGTATCGCTATGTTATAAAGACGCAAGTTGTATCTTAATAATGGTAATTTATCATATTTGTTTTCAAGTGAAAAAGGTTGTCAAACAAGGCTCTCAATTTAGTTGGTGAGCCAGGAGGGGTCACCATTACCACCTGGGGGGGGGGCAAATTGCCACTATGTTTTCTTGAAAGGTATATATCCCCGCATATCATTTCCGCATGATATCAATTTATAAGTCTTCGTGTAAAGTTTCTATGCCCCTATAAGTGGACAGAAACATTTCTGCCCGTAAAAGGGCTGTTTTGCAAACATTTACATAAAACTGCCAGAGAATCGCATGTACATGCTGTAAAATGTAATGAAAACATTGCAATTGGTATTTGTGATTTACGTACAATCGAACTAGAACATTTTCATTCAGAATAATCGCAAAAATCCAAAATGGCCGCCAATACATCACAACCTTACCCCACCACACTAAATAATATATATAACTATTTTATATGACCATTTCTTTGTGTATTGGTATGGGATTATATTTTATACGTGAAATACAAGCTTATGCTACTTAAATAGATATTTATTACTTGAGAAAGTATGCATATAAATCCAAAATGATCAAAATTGAACAGTAAACGTTGTTTTTTCCCACTGACATAGAAATATTACAGACATACCTTCATGCGCACTTAAGTGTTAGCGAAGTATATATAATTACGTATAAAAATACTCTACTCCATCAGACCATTTTTTTATTTTCACTGAGCGGATTTCACGAACATGATGTTAACGACATAAATGTATCGCATAGCACTAACCAGTTTTCGAATATCATAAAGCATTGTACTGTTACATGTTCATTATAAGATGCCTGTGAAACTCATTTTAATATTTTAATACTGCAATAACTATGTTATTTAATCACTAGCATTGATCTTATTTACACCAGTCGATATAATTATATCTATTGAACATCCATATACGTCTTGTTGCCACATGTCGAAAAATAGTATATAAGAGTCACAATGATACCACCACCCTCTGAAAGGCACCGGCTAACGCGCGGTGCCCCCCACCGCATGGTGGTATCATTTGTGACTCTTATATACTACTTGGATTTCCCCCACTGTTCGGCGGGTATGTATGAGAAGAATGGACCATATTTTTCATCAACCGCGAGACCATATATTTATGACATGAGAAGATACACCCTATTAGAGATAAGAATCCCTATGTTATACTCAGTATATATATATAGCAATCTGTCATACATTTATTACGAATAAAATAACAACTGACACCCTATTAAAGATAAGAAATCCATAAGTTATACTCAGTATATTACAGCAATCTGTCACAAATATAAACTGATACCCTATTAAAGACAAGTTATCCATAAGTTATACTAAGTATATTACAACAATCTGTCATACATTTATTACAAATAAAATATAAACTTACACCCTATTGAAGACAAAAATGTATTGGTTATACTCAGTATAATGTCTACCATAAAGCAAATGAGAGAGCAAGCTAAGAGTTGGGGAATTTCCCTAAAAGGTTTGAGAGTCAAGAAAGATATAACAGATAGGATAAGTGACGCGCGAGCCATCGTCTACGAGGAGAGGCTGCGGCGTGCGGTTTCGACCGGACGACTGCCCGCCGACCCCGAAAAACGCTCCGAGAAATTGGAGAACGAGACGACGGCCAGTCTGCGTGCCATCGCTTACGCGCAGCGTGTAAAAGAAGATCCCAGCGCACGTAGAAAACCCCTATGCAAGGCGTGTTACAATAAGATTTATCAAGGGTTGGTGGGGAGACCTCCTAAGAGGAGGAGAGATATCGCCAGAGCTTTGGTGGAGGAGGGTCCCAGGATTCTCGCCGAAGAAGCCGAAGTTAGGGAAACTGTTGATAGGGGTAGGAGGAAGATAGTATGGAATTTCGAGAGGGGGGTAGATGGGGAGATCGCTAATCGCATAATGAATAAAATTCGCCCAGAGATGACCACGGCGTGTTATCTGAGGTATATTCGTGCTCGTATCGTATTAGGAACATCGAGAACGACGAAACGATGATCTATCACAAATAATCAAAGGGTAGTCCGTCGATAAACGAGATTTCCAAAGCGGAGAGTTGGATAACTGATAGAGGGAAAGGTCGAATGGACATCGACAAAGTTGATAGACCAAACACAAAATGGACCTTCGTTCGTTGGATATCGGTCGAGATGAAGATGATCATCGACGCTCAATAACTTCTCATGGGAGCGGGAAAACTCCAAGACTGGTTAAGACAGAAAAAGGGAATGTATTCCGTCGACACGTACGACGACTACTTGTGTCTGTTTAGGTGCATAGCCATCCACCGTTGAGGGAGACCAGACCGATGTTGTGAGAAGGCACGAGGTATGGCTCGCGAATATCTCTGTCACGATAACGGACCGGATAGTAAGGGAATTCCCCTGGAAGATATTAAGAAGGTCGAAGAGCACTTCAAGATGGGCATTCGCGTTTAAGAGCCCACCGACGAAGGAGTGTGGTACCTCATGAAGGTTCCGGCAAATTAAGACGTGGTTGGGGAGAAGATCATGACGATAGGAATGTTTGGAGGTCACTCTTTCCTCATAGCGAACCTCCGCAAGATGACGAACGAGTACGGGTGCACCGGATGTCAACAACGGTTCACAAAGTCGTGTAACATGCACAGGCACGCGACCACGTGCATGGGTGGGAAGACCGTGGTGACATGTCCATGTAAGAGGGTAGAGAGACCACAGTCGGCCTACGAGAAGGCGTTCTATCCCAAGGGGGCAGTGAGCGAGAGGTCGATTCAATGGTTGAATAGAGAAGAAGAGAGGGTGGGAAAGCACATACATCACGCGAGATGCGGTCACGGTGGAGAGAGGTGGGTGGCTGATGATCCGGTCGACGGTTATTGTCACGAGACCGAGACCGTGTTTCAGTTTCACGGATGTTACTGGCACGGGTGTCCGACGCATTGCAGGAGAGGTCACGCGAGATCGCTGTACAGGAGGACGAAAATCCAAGACGCCAAGATAAGGGAGGCGGGTTACGAGCTGGTGGTGATGTGGGAGTGTGAGTGGTTGAATGAGGGGAATCCCCACTATCCACCACCGCGCGAGGAGGCGACGACTCTGTACCCTCACCAGATAGTCTACGACTTCGAGGCGTATCTCGACAAGTCAAAAACCACCCGACCCACCAAAGACCTGACCTTCGAGGTGGAGCACGTTCCTATATCGGTGTCGTTGGGGGATACGATGCATGAAGGGATCACACACATATGCGAACGAGATCCCGACACGCTAGTCGAGAAGTTCGTGACCGAGCTGCAGATGAGAGGCAATGCAATCAGGGAGGGGGTTAGGAAGAAGTATCTGCCGGCCGACATAGATATGTTATCGAAGTCTCAGCAAGCAAAGATTATCTCTTGGATTGACCAAGTCCCGGTGGTGGGGTTCAACTGTAGCAGGTATGACCTGAACCTCATCAAGCAGTACTTTGTAGAGAAGTTGGCGGCCACCGTGAATAAGGTGATGGTCGGAAAGAGAGCCAGCACGACGATGTTTCTGTTTACCCCGGAGTTTAGATTTTTCGACATCATCCAGTATCTAGGACCCGGCACCACGTACGACCGGTGGGTTAAGGCGTACGACTGTAAAACGGTAAAGTCTCACTTCCCGTACGAGTGGTTCGATAGCGCGGACAAGCTCGACCATCCGGGATTGCCCGACTATCCCGAGTGGTACTCGAAGTTGAAGGGTGAGTTCCTACTGTCGTTGTCCGAGTGGAAAGAGTGTAAGAAGGTATTCCGAGAAAATGGGATGAAGACGTTCAAGGAATGGTTGCAACACTACAACGACTTGGATGTAGGACCGTTCCTGGAGGCTCAGACTAAAATGAGTTCTACAGGGGAAGAGGCGTGGACATACTCAAGGATGCTGTGTCTCTGCCCGGTGTTTCCCTTCAGTACCTACTCCGCGGGTCGATCGATGGGAAGGCGGACACGCCCGAGCTGTGGTCGCCGAAGTCTGAAACTTATGAGATGACGAAGCAGGGATTGGTCGGTGGTCCGTCCATAGTGTTCTCCAGATACGCAGAGGCTGGCAGGTCGACGATCAGGGGTCAGGTAGGTAGTCGGGAGGAGAAGATGTGCAAGGCGGTGATGGGGTACGACGCCAATGCGCTGTACCTGTCTACCCTGTCGAAAGACATGCCGTGCGTGGAGGAGACGATATGGACGTGTGACGACCCGGAAAGATAGTCGTATATAGACTGTTTCGTAAGGAAGGTCAGGAGTGAAAAGTGGTTCGGATTTGCGGAGTTGGATATAGAGGTCCCGGAAACGTTGAGAGACAAGTTCTCGGAAATGTCGCCGCTGTTTGTTAATCGAGAAGTCGATGAAAACGAGGTTCCACAGCACATGAAGGACTACCTGGCCGGGACCGGGAGGAAAAGAGTCGAAGGACAGAGAAAGCTCGTGGGGGCAATGTCCGCCAAGAAGATGATCATATACTCCCCGCTGCTAAAGTGGTATCTGGAGCACGGTCTGATCGTCAAGGCGGTGCATAGGGTGATAGACTACACGCCCGGCAAACCGTTTCAATGGTTCGTTAAAGAGGTCACCGCTGCCAGACGGACGGGGGACGTCGACAAGAGCAAGGCGGTGTTGGCGGAGATATACAAACTGGTTGGCAACGCGTGTTGTGGCAAGCTGATAGAGGCACAAGAGAGACACCTGAACACCACATATACGAAGGATGAGAAGACTGTCGACCGGACACTGAGGTCGGCGTGGTTCGAAGACCTGGAGGAGATTGGGGAGGCTTACGAGATATCGAGCAGGAAGACTCGAGTGGTGATCAACAAACCGTTTTAGTGTGGCATAGCGGTCTACCAGTTGGCCAAGCTCCGGATGCTGGAGTTCTACTACGACTTCTTGGACAAGTACGTGGATCGCGGAGATTTCGAACTGATACAGATGGACACTGACAGCATGTACTTCGCGCTGTCGGAGAAGACGCTGGCGGCGGTGGTGAGAAAGAATATGAAGAGAAAGTTCAATAAGGAGAATACCGAGTGGTTGGCGTGGGACGTGTGGAGCAACAGAACTCCAGGACTGTTCAAGCTGGAATTCGAAGGGGATAGAGCCATCGCTCTGTGTTGCAAGTGTTACTACGTGAGTGGTGATGGAAAATCTAAGCACTCGGCCAAGGGGATGTCGAAGAGATCTAACGATCTGACTTGGTGAAGGTACAAGAGTGCTCTCGAAGGGGGTAGGGATATGGCTGAGAACAGGGGATTCCGAATGATTAACGGGGTGATGAAGACGTACAAGCAGGAGAAGTTGGGGTTGTCGGCATACTACGACAAGAGGAGAGTGATGGAATACCGGTTACACACCGAGCCTATAGGATAGGTACAAAAATAAAAATCTAAAAAAAGGAGAGAATACTAAAGACTCTGACGATCCGGGGGTAGCTGGGTGTCAGAAGGCACCATAAGAAGTTTTTCGCGAACAAACCCTCGAGATGGCCCATCATCCAAATAGTAGAGCACGGGCTCATCAGGTTTGGTAATAGATCGATCTAGATGATATACATTTAGAGACCACACGGGATCAGTCGCGCGGCGGCTGCCACCTTCGAGCTCTCCCGGTTGATAGAGGTACAGGACATCAATATCTGATGGAAGGCGTTGCTCCTCTAAACCAACGGGTCGCCCGCGCGAGACGGCAGAGGGCTTGCTCGTCACCCTTTTAAACTTGATAGCATCTACAGGCTTCTTACCTATCAATCTGGTCACCTCTCCGTTCAGTGCGGAGACCACGGCGGGCAGTCTGGCCACCCACTCGGTCGATCGCGAATGAGGGTCTACAAGTTCTTTGGCGTATTGGTGTCGGAACAGTCTCTCAGCCAGGGTTCGATTGAAGCGCTCCACGATCCCCTGGTCCCGGTGGATGTTGACGCGGCCGCGTCTGACAGAAACGTCGTGCTTAGACAATAGATGAGAGACCGCGCCCATGAACTCGCGGCCGGGATCGACCTGGAGAAGATTCGGCCATTTGAGAGGACTCCTCTTATATATTCGGGAAAGAGCCTCGGCCACCTCCTTAGACTCTTTAGTGGCCAACGGCTCAGCCCCCTTATAACGACTCGCTACGTCAACGATTGTCAGTGCGTACTTGTACGTCTTGCGACCGACGCGATCGTGAGGGAGAAAACAGGAGAGATCCGCTTGGTGAACTTGGTTAGGCACCGGCACGTCGAATTTCGGACGCGGAATACTGCGAGGCGCGGGTAAATAGATCTGCCAGATGGGCTGCTTCTTGAGCCATTCCTTGACAGCGTTTTTTGAAACCTTGGTCGCCACCGCGAGGTTCTTGATGGCCGCGAGTCCCTTCCAGTAGCCGCGGGGGCTGTAGTATGTGTTTGCTAGCTTGCGCGCTAGGCGAACCGATAGTTTGGTATCAAGTTTGCGCGTGTTAATCGTATGCGAAGTATTCTAATATATCGGACAATCTCCAACATGCCCTCGCCAGATCGTCCGGTAACTGCGTCGATAATAATAAACCATTGTTGGAAGTACAATTGCGATTGGGGGTTAGTTCTGAAGGAACTTGGGAAAATCTAATTCATCCAATCCCCCAGGATTGGTGGAGGAATATATCGTCAACTGACATCGTTCTATATATATATATATTTATAAAAAAATTTATTTAAAATAATTATTAATTTGTAAAAATTATTAATTAATTTGAAATCTCGATTGGATATAGTAGGTGACGATACTCACCACACCCATTCCCACGACGATGAACGCGATCTCGCGGTCTTTTTGGGGCTCTGACGGTACATAGAAATCTGAAAGTTGGGGCTCACGATCCAGCGGCGCGAGCCTTTTCTGTGGATATGCCAGCGCGTACTCGCGGTTGGCTTCTTCAACGTTCTGGAAAGTTTGCGCGGCGTGATTCTCGCGGCGAAGTTCTTCGTTGACCCAGTCCAGATGGGCGGTTCGTTTTTTCGGCCATACTTCCTTTGCGCTATTGAGTTGTTCTACAGCTAAATCGTGACGCTTGCGCTCCTCATCCACGTTCTAGCTTCTCATTTTAGAGAATAAAAAGTTGCTACCGCTGAACGCCAATGCGTTTACAAGCGCACCACCTATCATTATTCCGATCGAAGCCATTTTATTTCACTATATTAGCAGGTAGAATTCCGGCTTTAATTAGATAATCTCGAGTCGTAACTGCGGCCGCTATATCTACGCCCACTTGCCAGGCGTCTTTCACAGTAAATTCCAATTTGGGAGTGGACCTTCCTAAGACCGCCTTAAATAGTTGAGCATACCCGATACTGAAACCCGATATCACCACACCGTTATAAAGTGCGTTCACTATCATTTTACCATCTTGTTCTGCCATTGTTATAATTATTGCATATAAAAGGGATCGCGATCAATGTTTAAATGGGGCACATCCAATTGCGATTGGTGTTTCGTAACTGTTTTTGGATGAATTGATGGGGGTTGTTGTCTCGATAAGGATTGGTGTAATCGGGGGTATTTCCACACGCACAGGGCACCAACAACTGCCAGACCACCACCAACAACCCAACTCCAATTCGTGAATTGGGGTTCAATCGGGTTCGTCCAATGTCGATTTGGTGTTGAGTGTGCTTCCAATTCGTGAATTTGGGGTGTTGTTGCACTCAACACTGTTGAACTCGATTGCTCTGTCTTCAGATGATTTGTTGTCTCCGTCCCCGATTGCAATGACTGTTTAGCCTCTCGAAGCTCGGCGAGTATTTTATCTTGTTTAACTTTTCGGGTGGCAGCCGCCGACCGCCCAGCTGCCTGTCTTTTTTGTTTTTTATGTCGTGCAACCGGATTCGTCCAATCTCGATTGCGTGTTGAGGGCTCCTGTGGAGCTGCAGCAATCTCCGATTGAACCACAATCCCCGATTGCTGTGGTTCCGTCACTCTCGCAGGTGTGTCTTGTGTCATCATTTATGATATTAATATTAGGGCTTATAGTTCGTGGGCATATATGTCCAAATTGACAGTGTTTACCCGTGGTCAACGCGGTTGTCAGCGGAGCTAAGTACTTGTGATAAATTGAGCAGCAGGCTGTTCTAAGAGTGTGACCTATAAAAGGGTCAGACTCTAGATCGCCAATCAATCTCGCGGTGTTTGGTATAGCGAGAAGTATACTAACGGCGGTTGCGTACAAATGAATAGCCGCCGATCCAAGAGTTTTTGTCATCTCCGCACCTAACCTAGATTCGTATCGCTCATACATTTTATCGATCTCCGCATCTGACATCTTATCCACCTGAAAAACTGAGAGACGCCTACCGATATAATGCTCCGATTGTCCCCCAGCAACCAGCGCAGCTAGCCGCTCTCGTCGCGCCTCGTTTTCATTTTAATTCGGAGTCGTTGCACTCAACCCAATACCAACTGCCGTTGGAGTTGAAGTTGATCCCGATTGCTCTGTCGGAGTTGATGTTTCATTATATTTCAGGAAAGATACCGTGTCGGCAGTCGGAGTTGAGGTTTCTTCCATTAGCTGATCGAGAAGTTCGTCGCAGTTCATTATTGCTAATTTTCTTAAAATTAATTTAACTATTCTAACAAGTCTCATCACTTTAACATATTGCCAAGCGCACCACCCGATACTTATGATCACCATTATGCTCGCAACAAAGCTCGCAGCTGAGCACCAAATTGTTAACATTGTTAACCATTGTTCAGCATTTGCTTAACATTTGTTAAGCATTTGTTCAGCATTGTTCAGCAATTGCTAAGCATTGTTCAGCATTGTTAAGCATTTACTCGGCATTTAACGAGCGTTAAGTAATTGCTTATTACTTTGTAATAAATTAATTGATAACTTTATAAGCAGTTGGTTGATCAGTCTTTAGCAGAAGCTTGGCGTGCTTAGTTTCCGAAAGCATCTGTCGAACCTCAAGGCGCTCCTCGCGCGTTGGGATAACGTCATTCTCTCGAAGACAGTCATCGAATGAGTGTCGGTCCTTGCAGTGAATGAGGGCGACCCATTTCGTTTGCTCGCGCAGATCCTTGAGGACGGCGTTGTACTTTTGAGTGGATATCCATACGCTTTGCCTAGCATGGCGGCCAGAAAATGCGAGTTCGGAGAGCATGTTCTTCGTTTTGGTCATCGCCGCCTTGGCCGAGCAATCGTCAATCACGTATAGGGTGGGCTCACCCTGGAATATTTGGTATAAACCACGCAACCAATCGTGAAGCCTATCACCGGGGTCAATAACGTATACCTCAGGGTCGGTCCATATCCACGGGCACCGCTGATAAGTATCGTTGTGCCGCACAGTGGGACACAGGATCACAATGTGACGAAAGGCATCGCGGTAGGACTCCTCGAGCAAGTCGAGGATGAAAACCGTTTGTCCACATCCTGTCTGCCCACATATTATGGCAGAGTGCTGAGACGTATCGACCATCTTCGATGTTGAGTTGTGCGTCTGTAATTATATATAAGTACACGTTCAATGGCCCACTTCCATCCGCCTCTTTGGTTATCTGGATCGTCACACCCTCGCTAGCGTTCTCAACTTGGCGTCCGCTGCCGTGTATTTGGTCGTCGTCGCTGGCTCGCATGTCTAGCCATAACGCGTATTTGGTATTCAGGAACTCCGCGAGGGAGACGGCCGAGAGCTGCAGGTATTTGGCAACCGCGGCAACCTCCGGAGAGCGCTTAGAGCCGGCAGCAAACTGCTTTCTGAGACTTCGTCCCACTGCTGGTTGCGCGCGAAGAGACCCGCGCTGTAGAGTTGATTGGGTACTCCCTCGATCGTCACCTCTACTTCGTGATTTTTGGGTTATAGAATTTGTCGGTTTTTCTAGCCCCGAACGCGAACCGAGCATCCTCGAACAACATCAGTATACCTTTCATCGAGCGAGCGGGTACGTTGACATTAATATTCCACAATGTGTCGCCTTTGTCTTTCGTCATCTTGCGATGGCGAAGAACTCGGTCGTAAAGTATGGCAACGCGCCCGGCGTACTGGGTTCTGATCAATCGCGCGAGTTCGGGCATCGTGACCATGTCGTACTCCAGCGAAACATTATCGATCGTATATGTCGATCACATGTCGGTGGCTATGAGAACTCGGCCGTAGTCGTTGAACGTTAGTTCGTATTCGAGGTGGTCAGCCAAAGCACTCTGATAGTAGGGCATGTGACTCTCCAGCAACTCAAAGTCGAGCGGGATGTAGAAGCGGTTGCCGTAAGCGCCCGCGACCGCGTTGTCACTCGCGTTGTTATTTGCCTTGTTACCAGCCCCGATTCTAAGTTTGGTTACGTTCTTAGTTTTGCTGGTGTCAATACCCTGATAGACATCGTTTTCGCGCTCTTGCGCCGTCTTCCACAGGTCCTGATAACAATGGTAGACGTCGCTGTCATCGATCGACATCACCTCATTACCAGAAATCTTTATCATGGTCTTCTTGACGATGGCGCGACCCAGGTTCTGAACGACGGTTCGGTCCGCGTCCGTCGACGTCAGCGAAATAGTGAAAGCGAGTCGAACAGTCCCCGGCACAATGACGTCTGATCGTCGATGGGTTGTTCGTAATAACGACACTCTGTCTCACGCCTTTTGCCCCGAGGGGCTCACGCAGTCTGCGGTATGGATTGAGTATGCGACCGTATTGACTCGAAGACATATTTTTAGTGAATCTATATTAAACCCGTATGGTTTTGTCTTTAATACATAATTGATTTTAAGTATGACTGATTACG
This sequence comes from Conchocele bisecta, assembly GCA_029237695.1. Lineage (NCBI taxonomy): Eukaryota > Metazoa > Mollusca > Bivalvia > Lucinida > Thyasiridae > Conchocele > Conchocele bisecta. The sequence continues at coordinate 72,295 of JAQRGA010000049.1, read as the reverse complement.
AGGCTGACATGGATGAAATCGGCAGAGACGATTACGTCGAAGAGGGTGATGATGACATAGATGATGATAACGATAACGAAACACCCTTCATAGAGACCCCAGTTCCAATCGCAATCGGGGGAATTAGGTGGCGCTACCACTAGTCAAAGTTGGGAAATACTCAAGGGAGCTGTAGACGACTTCTACAACAGTTTGTGCAGAAAAAAGTCTGGTCCCATCTGTCGGTCGCGACTACTCCAAGTTCAAATTTGATCTGAACGGTATATTGCGACTAAAAGCAGCATCAAATATCCCAATAGTCAACACGAGGACCGGTAAACCCCTAGCACTGAACACCATTGCAGGAAACCCGGGCGGTGGCCAACTCATAAGAAACGAACTCGGATTCCCAGATTGGAAGAGGGGTAAACCAATTATGCCTACCCGCGCTGTAGAGGCCCTACAGTCTACCGACGAAACGATGGCGAAAACGGCCTCCGCGATAGAAACGGTCGAGCTCAGCGAGGTCCCTCAAGTAGCCACCGACGCTATTAACACGATGGAGACCACGTTCAGCGAAAACGAAATACTAAACCTCGACCAAGGGTCTAACGATGACCCACCGTTACCTCTTCGCGAACTCCGGGGCCTCGATAAGGAACTGCAAACGATCCGGGGCGAACTGGTCCTTAACCTCTCCAAACTCTCGTCGCTGGATGAACATATCGCGCTAGAAGAAAGAAAACTGGAGGAAGCCGGTGGCGATAGAGAATCTACCGAGCGGATCACCGAACGCCTGCGGTCGTTGCGGGATGAAAGAGAAGCTCGCTTGCAGGCTGCATCGGCTGGCCGTGAGGCTGTCCGCACACAAATAAGTCGGATCCGCGAAACAATCTCGAGGGTCCTGCACGAGGAGACGACACTCGGTAAGCGTCTTCGCACTCTGTTCAGAGAGCAGGGTGTCACGATAGCAAGCATCCTCGTTGCTATCGGCATGACTATATCGACCATATTTCTAGCTTTCACTGGTGGTGCGGCGCCACCACCCGCCCCAGCACCCACACCACCACCACCCGCGCCATCCGGTGGAGCCAAGGAGTGGGTAAAAACACAACTAAAAGCCCTCGCCAGTCAACTGGCTAAATTAGCCGAAAAGGTGGCTGCCGCACTACCTGGACTGATCGGAAGTATCGTTTCTTACTTGCTATCTATATTAGCAAAAACGGCCGGATGGCTCGCAAAAAATACTTGGGCTTTAATCGTGGCAATCGCCGGTCTCCTACTATTCTCCGCCAGAGAGTTCCTAAAACCAAAGCGCGAGTAGACCGACCGCCACGAGGGCAACGACGAGCGCTAATTTCTCCTCCTCGTGTGTTGTGCTTCCAATCTCGATTGGTGTTTCCACTCCTGTTCCAATTACGATTGGATTAGGGGGACTCGATGGTGCATCCAATTTACGAATTGGGGTGGGTGTATCCAATCCAGTCACGATTGGATGAATTGTGGGTTTTATGAAATCGGTTCCACTTACAACTCCGCGCCCGGGCATCTTGGGTGGGAGCTTGATGATACCCGTGTTCACGTTCCCGTTGCGGCCGATTTCTTGATTGGTGGTGGCGACTACGATCTGATTATTGTAACCGTCAACCGGGTCGTCTCGTAGTATCATATTGCTCGGCGCCATATAAAGACCTATTCCAAATGCGTTGTCTACCGGGGTGCGGGCAGTCTGTAAAACGTCCTTGATATTACTGGATCGCCTTCTGGAGGTCCACCTTAGCTGAGATGGCGTCCTCGACAAGTGCCAAGAACTGTTTTTGTGCGTCAAAGGCCGTTCCCGTACCCAGCATAGCGCTGCGCGTTTGCTTCTGTGAGGCGAGGATTGCCCCCATACGTATATGCGAATGGATTCGTTGAGACGAATAACCACCCTGCGTAAATCCAGTGCTTTCATCAACATAAATGTGGCCCAAGCATTTCGCATCTGTGGAGTATCACCCAGGTCTAGGTATTCCACGTGGGCTGCTTTAGTAGGTAGCCAATGACAATAACCGTCTTTACACGCAAGCCCACCAAGCACTTCATCGCCGAACGTCATCTTATTCAATTTATAATTATATTTAGTCCATGTTGCCATTTTTCTAACTGGTGGTGGGGTAGCTCCGCGAGCACTCCACATCCCTGAGAAATATGCGGGAACTTTATCAAGATTCCCACCACTAACTAAGCCTTTAAGATGAACTAACCCTAAACTGTCGCTTGGGGTGTATACTTTCTGTCTCCAGTCCGCGTCTTTTGGTACCCCAAATTCGTTACACAATCTTTCGAACGCCTTACGGTCGTATGTGCTGGAAATGGGATCCCAACCGTAGTCTTTAGGTAGTGGAATACCTAGTTCTTTGAGAATCCTCCTAATTGTGTAATACACGTGAAAGTTGTAGACACTTCGGAGCATGACATTCTTGGATGTCAGATGGTCTTGATGCGAAACTCCGCATCTGGCTGTTGCGCACCATACGGCGAAATTTAGCTGGTTCTGCCAGAAGTTCATATGGGAAAAATTCCATCTTAGTATTACATCTTGACTAGTAGTCTTTGGAACTACATATTTCTCAAACGTGTTAGGTAAATTGGTGGCATAGCCACTTTCCGGTCTAACCGTTACGGTTGATTGTACAAGGCGGTTAATAACATCTTTTTGCGTGTATTTACCACCGACCGCGTACTTTGCATTAGAATTAAAGCTAAATGCTTTGGTATCCATTGAAAGATATTATTATGTTTGCTACTATCACTAATGTTCAAAAGAGTTGTGAACTTCAAAAGTTAGTAGACAACTGCTGCGGACAACGCCGGGTAGGCCTTAGATCAATCACCTTCACGGTTGGGTGAAAAAACATTGAAACGTTCGAGGCTATCTATTCCGGAGATGTTGGAGCTTTTTTAGATATTATCAATTACCCCGATCGTACAAATGTAGCGAGACGCCTTGGGGAAACAAGTGCCGTATTACTTCCTGGCCTTTGGGGTTTCGGAGATGTCCAAGCTTTAATCGCGACGAATATGCCTGATATAGCCCCCCCCCCCCCACCCCCCCCCCTCTGCAGTCTCAAAAGCCACGGGGCATGCGACATTGTCCGCTGAAAAAAAAATAAGGATCTCCCCGGGGTTGGCCTCAATGTTAGGATTTAAATTTGCACCCCCTTACAACGAGGATGAAGGGTTTCGTACCCCGTTGAACTTTGTCTTCCCCGTGGGCGAGCACCGCGGCGATACCCCAGTAAACTTCGCCGTCACGAAAACTCTCGGGGTGCACCTGGATCGGGTGAACACATCGTACAACATGGTAGACGGATCCCCCAGCACATTACTGAAAACAGTGCCCGCCAGCGACTGTTTCTTTAAACGAACTAGGCGAAAAAATAAGCAAATTTCTAAAATAGGCCCGGTTGGGGATTGAGGGAGTCCGAACGGGTGTTGATAAAGTCCGAGAAGACCACCAGGCGGACCTTACGGAGGCTTATGATGCGTTGCGCTTAAAGGACTCTCTCATCAGCGAAGCGACACTTACCAAACTATGAAAACAAATAACCAAATTTCGAAAAGAGGCCAGGTCGGATATTGATAAAGTCCGAGAAGACCACCAGGTGGACCTTACGGAGGCTTATGATGCGTTGCGGTTAGAGGACTCTCTCAGCAGAGAAGCGACACTTACTGAACTAGACGGGAAAATAGCCGAATTTCTGAAAGAGACCCGGTTGGGGGTTGAGGGGGTCCGAGAAGACCACAAGGTGGCCCTTGCGGAGACTTATGGGGCGTTGCACTCAGAGGACTCTCTCATCAGAGAAGCGGCACTTACTGAACTAGACGGAAAAATAACCGAATTTCGAAAGGAGGCCCGGTTGGGGGTTGAAGGGGTCCGAACGGGTATTGATAAAGTCCGAGAAGACCACAAGGCGGCCCTTGCGGAGGCTTATGGGGTGTTGCGCTTAGAGGACTCTCTCATCAGAGAAGCGGCGGTTGCTGAACTAGACGGAAAAATAATTGAATTTCGGAAAGAGACCCGGTTGGGGGTTGAGGGGGTCCGAACGGGTATTGAAAAAGCCCGAGAAGACCACCAGGCGGCCCTTGCGAAGGCTTATGAGGTGTTGCGCTCAGAGGACTCTCTCATCAGAGAAGCGGCGGTTGCCGAACTAGACGGGAAAATAACCGAATTTCAAAAAGAGGCCCGGTCGGGTGTTGAAAAAGCCCTAGAAGGCCACCAGGCGACCATTACGGAGGCCTATGATGCGTTGCGCTTAGAGGACTCTCTCAGCAAAGAAGCGACACTTACTGAACTAGACGGTAAAATAACAGAAGTTTCGATAAACTGAAACATGTTCGTAGAGCCGCGACCAAAGCGCTTGAGGAGGCCTCTGAAAATATTCGTGCTGAGGCCCATACCTCTATCGGGGGGATTGCCGGATTGTTAAAAACAATGAAAACGCAAAAACGTGTCATAACAGTTTGGGCTGAGAAGCGGGGCCCATTGGTTGAGGGGCTCTCTCAATATTCGTTTGGTGCCAAAGCGAGTAATAAATGTGGGGGATACGCCATGACAGCTCCAGGTACACTTCTCCGAATGGCGGTGTGCTCGGTTAATGCTAGTGGTAAACCTGTGGGCATGGTCACGATAAATCTTGTAGTAGATGGGGAAGAACGGGGGGGGGGGGGGTTGGAGTCAATAAACTAGCTGGAGATATTTCGTCGGTGGTTTCGTTCTCCGGTGATGATCTAATTAGACTTTCCGAAGGTAGTGTTATTAACTTTGTTACGAAAATCGCTGACCCAGCGAGTTCTTCCACTATTGTCTCATTGTTAATTGAACTTAATTTGTAAATACTAATATATTGAAAATCATGAACGAATCATCGCTTCCAATTGTCAATACCACTCCATCAACACTGTATCCAATTAACGAAAGAAGTTCAGATTTTAGGTTGAATAATATCGTCGCTATGCAGGATATTTTAGTTAGAGAATATAGAAATAGAAAAAGACACGCTAAAAAATATAAGCGCGCAGCGAATATAGCTGAAGCATCTAGTACGGTTCTGGCAAGTTTATCTGTAATGAGTGGTGCGGGTACTGCTGCAACATTATCTACAATTGTAACGGTTCCACTTGCAGGGGTTTTGAGTGGAATTACCGTTTTATCTGGAATACTTTGTATGGTAATAGGGCGTCGGGTGGAAAACTCGAGAAAAAATGTAGAAAATATGATAGAATATCCCGTACTCGCCAGGTCTAAGAAAAATAGCATCGACGTTATAGTGTCCAAAGCGTTGGCCGATAAGAAAATATCAAATTTAGAGTTTGAATCCGTGGTGGAAGAAATGGGGAGATATGAAAAATTAAAAAATGATATTAGAATCAAAGCACGCACCACCATGCCCAAGCTTGAGTGTACTGATTGGGTTAAATTTAGGGTAAAACTTGGAGATAAAGTCGGAGAAAATTAATATTTTTATTGAATAATTAAAACAAAAATTCGGGTCTGGCCGAGGCTCGAACGCGCGCCAGCAAATTCGTGAACCTCTCTAAGTGTTTATAAATAACCTGTGTAAATCGATAATTGTACAACCATATGTAATGTTTATCATAACGGCCTTCGTGGTCGTGTGGGTTAAGGCGACACTATATAGAGGCGTGGGTCGTGAGTTCGTGAGCTAAATTTATTTATTTATTTATTTCTGTCCCTACAAATGAGATCGCTATGGTAAACAACTGCATGACAACGGCGTTCCTATCCGACCGCTCGAGGTTGATGAAAAATATGTTCCAGATAGCCAGTTTACATACCATCGATAAGGATAAATACACTACATAAATTAATTATTAGTTTTTTTTTCTGTTCAATAATAATTTTTCAATATCTTTATAAGCGATATCGTAGAAATGTATATTCGTAAGCGAATCGTTGGGTTTTAACAATTTTATATAATACACCTTAGTTTCATATCCGATACACACTATCCATACACATACATACCCGCCGAACAGTGGGGGGAAATCCAAGTAGTATATAAGAGTCACAAATGATACCACCATGCGGTGGGGGGCACCGCGCGTTAGCCGGTGCCTTTCAGAGGGTGGTGGTATCATTGTGACTCTTATATACTACTCGAACTCTAACCCTCACAAATTAAATAAGATACAATAAAATACAAAAAGTCCCTCACGTACAGTCCAAGGAAGCACAAAACCGTACCCTGCCGAATCGTCAGTGATCAATATAGTTCGAAGAGTCAGGTAAACCTGGTTAGCATGACGTTAAAACGCACACACCGTCTCCTTAACATCTTATTATGGCACACAGAGTCAGTAACATAGATGAAATATACGGCGACGAAATAAAACGGCCAATAAGGCAACACCCTGACAGTGACAAACCGCAACACCATAGTGTAATCACGCAACAGCTCACCTATACGTACAATGAAACAAAGCAAATGCTACAAAAGAAGGGACAATATGATAAAATTGAGCAGCATTGTGGACAACATTGTTTTTGCACATGCCATGTAATTACAAGCACATCATAGCAACATTGTACTTCAAAGTAATATCAGTAGCGCTAAAAACATGACATACATAGTAAAATACTTCTCATAACTGCATTTGACAGCATCCGCCCTCAGCACTAGTAGGCGCCAACAGAAGTAAATGTCCTCATAGTAAGTAAATTATAGCCAATTCGAACATCAGGTGAACATCCGCGCTCGGTTTATATAATACATTTCTATGATTGTCATAGGTAGAAATTGTCTTGGACTATATGCCTGGCAGTGACTAACTTTAAGTTAGTATAATGCATTATCGTTTAAAATGGAGAGGTATGTTGAAATACTTCCAGGACATGTTGTAGAATTGGATATCAAATGTTTCATCAATGTCAGTTGAATTTAGCATGAAGGAAATATGATTGAAAACAACATTGTGATGCTGATGGTGTAAAATGACAAATATTATCGTCCACGCTACACTGGAAAGTACATATTGTAATGCTAATCTGGTTAAGTAAGTGACGCATATTGTGATAGCCTAAATTCCATATATAAATCCAAGATGGCTGCCAAACATCAACACTTCTACACTTTATTCCATGCTTGTCCTAATACATTACATTTCAAGTAATTAAAGGCAATCACAAATTGATGAACTAGGCAGAATACATTAGTTCGATAGCGTTATCAAAACAAGCTTTCATTTCAATATTTAATGATGATAGTTATATAAAATCAAGATGACTGCCGAAATTAGTATTCCACCATGTATCGGTGTTTTGTCTAATTAGTTTCTTCTCAAATGAATGGTGTGTTATCGTATGGAAGACAAAATATATGAACATCTAACTTTTGTTTTCTTATTCACATCATTTCCAAGCTATCTAGCCAGGTTTCGGAGTAAACTTCCAAAGTGTTTCATTGTTTGACCCTCATGGAAACCATCATCCTCCCCTGTTAAATTACCACAGGAAAAAAAAAAATTCGGAATAAAATCAATATTTGAAGGAATTTCAGCAAATTTGTTTCGGGGGAAGGATGACATTTTTGTTATTGATGAAAAAATACTTATATTTAAATATGTTTTATATTTAATATGTTTAATAGCTAAACGTTGGTCAACAGTAAAACAAGGAACAGACAGTGCACATTATTGCCACTGTATAATGTTTCATTCACTGCAGTATCATTATGCTATAACCATAATGATATATACACTTTAACAATCTTTATCATGCTAGGCTAACATACTTTTGATTGTATTGTCATGGTAACAAGCACAACTATTTAAATATTGATCATACGTGCATGTTATATGTATTCAGAAGTTGTTGATGATTTCAAAAAAGAAAAAGAAATGTAGCACAAAATGCAATACACAATAATGAATTTACATTTCTGTCAAAATAGTATTACTTTTCGGTTGTCGTGGCAACAGGGAATCATTTCAAATATTAATTTATAACATATTTCACTTGTGAATTATGTTGACAATATACAATAAATGTAATGCCGCGTCGTGAATATTATCTTTTCTTGAAATGTACGCATTCATAAGCCATGCTCGTATATAGTCATATCAAATTGAGAAAAAAACATGGCGGCCATTTTGGAAAGGTCAGTCATCTTAAAATTGAAAATAAGTTTAAGAACATGCAGTTATATCGTTTTAAATCATTACAATTAAATATTTCCTGCGAGCTTTATGATATGTATCTTATAGAATGTCCATTTTATTTAAATCTCTCCCACTTCCGTAAGCTAACATTATCTCACATGTTAACGTCAAATTGATGTTGCAGTCCTTTGGAATGTTTCATTGGGTTGTATTATTAAAAACGATATTATCCGGAATGTTTTTTAAGATATATCAAATGCAAATGTTCAACATAGCTTCCTGTGTGCGCCGATTTCTGGCATTATTGCCCCTTCTTGATTTGAGTAAAATATTCTACTACGAACTTGTGGCGGCCATTTTGCCGCCAAATGCTAATCAACTAACATGAAACTTCCATATAATTTCCATATAGCATGGTCAAATTATGATTTTAATGTCTGTAGTGTTGTTCTTCTGTAAGTTTTCTGCATTTCCGCTATGCAACATAATTGTGATATTGCTAGTTACTGAAATTCAAGATGCTCGCCAACCGCCACAAAGTGAAATATTTGCATGGTCGTAATCATGTTTTATTAGAAGGTTGGTTGATGTGTCATTGCCCACTAATTCCCATATTTTTAATTCATTGGATGAGATTCCATGGTTGTTTGAGGTCCAGGTCACCTGAAATCAAAGATGGCCACCAGTTGCATTTAACCAAGTAACGTGTGTGTACGTTAAAACATCTGAATCTAGTTCACATAGACAAGAGTAAAATTCTAAATTTCAGTAATCGGACTTGCCCTCCTCAACAATAGCAGCAAGTATATGAATAGCACTTATCAATTCACCTGGAGTATTTGGTGTGGGTTTATTCACTTCGAATATCAACACATATAGAAATCTCAAACTGCTCAGATCGGAAGAAGCGGCCACTGATTTTTAGTTACTACAGTTTATGCACTAAAGTTGTTACCAACTAACGACAACATAAACTGCGAAATGAACGCTATATCCCCTGTTGCCTATCAGTGAAAGGGTAATAATATCAGCATTTCATGTTCGCCGATTACCTTTTATTTAATGGCTACCCAATGTTCCACCTAGTAGAATGTTTAGGTTATAAATATCAGTTACTAAAATAAACATCCAAAGTCTCTCAACTAGTAAATGTATTACATGTCTTTATGTTAGGGCCAGGACTAGGTATACAAAGTATGGGACGTTGTGGTGTGGATGTATCGATTGTCAACGAGCGAATGGGCAAAATTTTGAGAGCGCTGGGCATGGCACAATAGGAAAATTTGAAGGGAACATCAGTGATAAAATTGCTTTTCCAGCAATGCCGCGCTCTATGCAAACACTGTAATACACATACTCAACCACAAAAGAACATGTACAGTAATTAAAACAGCACAACAATATTTCCAAACGATTTGTAATATCTTGTTCTATCAAATCTGCTTTTCAAAAATAATATTAAGCCAACACAATAAACAGTACGTTGATTGATATTGAATACTCACATGTGCGTTGGCCAAGTATGGTCTTACTTTTTCAGGCCCGTGCATAGTTACGGTTGAATAAGTTCGTGCAAAACATTTGCTGTGCACAACATCGAGATAAAAGAATAGAACCACGAGGTAACATGATAATCCAGCATGCAGAGCCGCCATAATAACCAACGAAACGGCATAAAGTCGTTTGTAAAGTACTACTAACATGTTTAGGAATAATCATATTAATCTTAAAAGGGGTATAACCAGACTCTCACATACAAAACAAGAGGGCCATGATGGCCCTATATCGCTCACCTGTGCAATGTCACAAACATCAATCAAATACTGGTATGTAATGTTGTCACTACATGTACATATACATCAAAATAAGTCCATGACAGGCACAAAATATCAATGCGACAAACTTGAGAAGTCACCAGAGTATGAGTTGTCTCGCGATATGTACAGATATATCTTACACAACTTTGAGAGGTTTGGAGATCACAACAGGATGCTTCGAGCCTACTTTTTAATGCAATCCTCAGATTTTATGTATTATATAACCATAATTCAGTAATAAAGTTGACCATGCCCATTTTTGACCCAGAGGTCACCATTTTAACAGCTTTGAAAAAGCATTGTACATCGATCATTCCTGTCAAGTTTCGTCGAAATCGGTCTGGTGGATCGTGAGAAGATTTTCTAAGAATTTATGCTATTTTAGACGGCGGCCATCTTGGATTAACGACGACTGCCATTTTAACAAAACTGAAAAGGCCTTACCAATGAACCATAACTGCGAAGTTTGGCCACCAATGGCCAAGCGGTTTGTATGAAAAAGACGTTTGAAATCTCTAATAAAAGAACGACCTTTTGACCTTTCGGTGTCCATCTTGGATGATGTAATCATCTGATTTCGACAAAAAAATCTCTTAAATGATCGTTTCGTTCATACCTTCGAATTGATATATGACATGACCATATTCGGTCAAATGTGAAATTTGACCCATACTTGACCCCTCCTGCCCCGCCTATTTTTTGACCAGGGGGCCACCATTTGAAGGAATCTGAAACATCGTTCAGTATCGATCATCATGTCAAGCTTCGTCGAAATCGGCCTGGTGGTTCGCGAGAAGAAGACTTTTTGAGAAGTTGACCTATTTTTCACCGGCGGCCATCTTGGATATCGCGATGACCATCATTTTAGCAAACACGAAAAGGCTTGACCCACTGACCATTACTGTGAAGGTTGGCCAATATTTGCCAAGTAGTTCACGAGAAGAAGACGTTTGTAATCTATATTGAAAGAACGACCTGTAGACCTTTCGGCGGCCATCTCGGATGACGTAATTACCTGATCTCGACAACAAAAGCTACAGAGTGACCGTCTCGTCGATACCTTCGATTTGATATATGACATGACCATATTCGGTCAAATGTGACATTTGACCCCTACTTGACCGCTCCTGCCCGCCTATATTTGACCCGGGGTCCACCATTTGAAGGAATCTGAACAAGCGTTAGCTATCGATCATTCATACAAAGTTTCGTAAAAATCGGCCTGGCAGTTCGCGAGAAGAAGATGTTTTTGAAGAATTTGAGCTACTTTTCAACAGCGGCCATCTTTGATTTCACTATGACCACCATTTAAACAAAAATGAAAAGGCTTGACCCAATAACGATTACCGTGAAGTTTGGCCAATATCGGCCAAGCGGTTCATGAGAACAAGACGTTTGAACTCTATAATAAAAGAACGACCTTTTGACCTTTCGGCGGCCATCTTGGATGGCATGACCATCCAATTTCGACAAAAAATGTACCAGAGCGATCGCCTCTTTGATACCTTCGATTTGATATCGACATGACCATATTCGGTCAAAAATAAAAGTTGACCCCAATTTGACCCCACGGGCCACGCCCATTTTTGACCCCGGGGTCAACATTTTAGCAACTTTGAAAGAGCATTGTACATCAATCATTCCTACCAAGTTTCGTCGAATTCCGGCTAGCGGTTCATGAGAAAAAGATTTTAAAAAATGCATGCTATTTTTAGACGGCGGCCATCTTGGATTAGCGATGACCTCCATTTTAACAAATCTGAAAAATCTTCAACCATGGACCATATTTTTTAAGTTTGGCTACCATGGGCCAAGCGGTTCATGTAAACAATAATTTTGAAATTTCTAATAAAAGAACGACCTTTTGACCTTTCGGCAGCCATCTTGGATGACATAGCCATCTGATTTCGGCAAAACAAATGTACCAGAGTGATCGCCTCGTTGATACCTTCGATTTGATATATGACATGACCATATTCAGTCAAAATAAAATTTGACCCCAATTTGTCCCCACGCGCCACGCCCATTTTTGACCCCGGGGTCATCATTTTAACAACATTGAAAGAGTATTGTACATCGATCATTCGTACCAAGTTTTGTCGAAATCCGGTTGGCGGTTCTTTTGGCGGTTGGCGGAAGATTTTTGAAGAATGTGTGCTATTTTAAGACGGCGGCCATCTTGGATTACGTAATGACGTCATTTTAACAATTTTGTAATCCCCCTACCTAAGGACCATCACCATGAAGTTTGGTGACTATATGCCAAATGGTTACCGAGGAGAAGACGTTTGAAAATGTTCACGGACGGACGACGGACGACGGATGGTCACATTGCAGTAACAATAGCTCACATGAGCTTTGCTCAGGTGAGCTAAAAAGCCAAAGACGTATATGAGGGCCAAACCAAATGTCCGGTTAGGATTCCGGTAAGGATGAATCTCGCTCGTTAAATTGCCCATCGCATGCTCCCACCTGCCACCCACCCCTGAAATTAGAATAACCCTGACATGGTGCCAGGTCCATACTACACCCACGTGACTTGGCCACTTCCCCTAAAAAGTATTAGAATTATGAATAATCGTATTACTCATATAAGGGGCATATTCAGATTCAACTCTCCCATAAAGAATGACAAACATGTACATGAGGACCAAACCAGGTTTCTGGTCGGGATTCTGGTAATTGGTAAATTACCCATCGCATGCTCCCAACCACCTAAAACCACAAACCATGGATTGAAAAACATATTTATAATACTTAACAAGAGTGCAGTAAGGCAGAAAATACGCCCGTCGAAAATGGGCCAGACAGCAAAGATGCAGAAATGTAAAGCTGTTACCAAGGCAAGAAACCTTAATGTGTAGACGACGAGTTGTGTACACAAACTATGTACCCTATATAGAATTGTATGCAAAAATGTAGAAAAAATGGCTAAGTTAAAAAGGTGATATTTTTTTAAAGAAATATTGTTCGGCCTAAGAACACCAAGGTGCACATCTTTAATATGTGTAGAAGACGTGTGTATAGTTTCATATCGATCAGACTGTACGGTTTTAGAGAAGTATTATACACAAACTATGTACCCTATATAGAATTGTATACCGAAATGTTGTTAACAACGGCTAAGTTAAAAGTGTGATATTTTTGTTAAACACATTTATTTTCGGCATAAAAACATAAAAACACGAAGGTGCGCATCTGCAATATGTGTAGAAGACGTGTGTATATTTTCAAATCCATTGACTGAAAGATGTTAGAGGATTTGTGTACACAATCTCTGTACCCTATATAGAATTAAATACAAACATGTAGAAAAATGGTTAAAAAGGTGATATCTCCGTTAAAACATAGTTTTCGGCATTACAACACGAAGGTGCACATCTTCAATATGTGCAGAAGACGTGTGTATAGTTTCAGATCGGTTGACATAGCGGTTTCAGAGTAGTTGTGTACACAAACTTTGTAACCTATTGTATACCTATTGTATTGTATAATTGTATACAAACATGTAGAAACAAATGGTGATAAAAGTTAAAAAGGTGATCTTTTTGTTAACAAATATTTTTCGGCATAAGAATACCAAGGTGCACATCTTCAATATGTGTAAAAAATATGTGCATAGTTTCAGATTGATCCGACTCAACGGTTTTAGAGAAGTAGTATACACCAGCTCTGTATCCTATATAGAATTGCATACCAAAATTTAGAAACAATGGTTAAGTTAAAAAGGTGATATGTTGTTTAAGACTATTTATTCAACATGAAAACACCAAGGTTCACATCTTCAATATGTGTAGACGACGTGTGTACAGTTGCAGATCGATTTACTGAAACAATTTAGAGGGGTTTTGTACACGAACTATGCCGTCGCAGTAAAACATAATACGTACCGTTTTATTTTTGCAAACGCTAGTTATTTTTCAGTATTATAAACATACATGTATTTTTACCAATCCCAAATTTTTCACTGGTGAGTTATATGTACAACTGGGCTCAGAAATACGATACAACTCTACAATTAAACTATATTTTACGATACGTATTCTCTTTCATCACTTTTTTGGCATATCTGAGACCCAGTGCCTTATGTATTATCTGATGGCCAGACAGACCCTTATGTAACAGAGCTATAGCATAAGTACGCCGATGCTTTAAGGTTTTTGCATATGTGCACTAAAACCTTCAATTTGTTTCTAAAACATGGGCATTCAAAAGTTAAAAACCACTTACATTCATATCCAAGTGTAGTAATGACTTGATTAAAACCGTAGCTACATTTGTAACGTCCAGCATCATTGATAGCAAAACCTTTAATTGTCATCGACAAATAGTTAGATGTTGCAGCAACACTTGTGTCTTCGATGTACTTATAATGGTTGATTGATACTCCATGACTGATGATAGCAGTACCCTGAGAACCAATCCATAGTCGACCATAAGCTGCATTATATTCACCAGCAAAATGGTACTTCATACGTAAATCAGTACCACAATTACGTCCAGCCTCATGTGTTAAAGTTGTTTGACCTGAAACAAAATCAGATACAAATATGTCATGTACAATGCCATACTCTGTTCTACTAAACTACGATAAACAAGGCATCGTTGTTACGAGGCTAATCCCCTTGCTGACAACCTTGCTAATAATAATAAAAAAGGCACAAATGGGCCTGTATCGCGCACCTTAAATTATTATCCCCATTATAAAGTAAATCAACAAGAGTTTTCAGAAGACAACGAAACGCGCCTTTTGATGCTTGGCCTTTGATTTGTGGAAACCAGAGACTTATTGAATTGTCATCGCCTGACTCATAACAAGGCATGTGTGAACTACCAAGAAGCGGCGTGAAAGGAAACATACATAGAAACAATTTGTCCCCACTGTTAAGTTTGTGAACACACTAAAATTGTGACATTGACCTTGGGGTGAGCTGGTTTATGAGGGTCGCAGCTTTGATAGATATAATGATAGAGAACCATTAGAAGAAGGCATTCTTGAAATATCGAAAAGTGAAAGGAAACATGAAATATAACAAATTGGGATCAAAGTCATTAGTGCATTCATAACGAATGCACTAATGACTTTTGGGGATAGCAGGGCTATAATGGTCGTGGACTTGTCACAGCATGATAGGCATGTATGAAATATCAAGACTTTTGGTATAAGGAAACAGAAATATATTTTAAAAAATCTCAACGTTAAGTTTTGAACGCACTACGATTGTGACATTGACTTTGGGGTTAGCGGGGGTATGACGGTCGTGGATATGTCACAGCATATGATTGGAGAAAAGCATGTGTGAAATATCATGACGTTTGGTGAAAGGTAACAGAAATTGTAACTCATTTTCCTCAACGATACGATACACCTCCTTAGGTGGGGCATCTATTGATTTCGAACAAACGAATGACCACCTAAGAAACAATATGATTAAGTGGTTATGAAATAAGTTGCCTTATTTGTTATTGTCTTAGGCCGCACCTCCAACAACATAAGACCTAAGAATGAAAGGTGTTGCTAACGCACGTACACACGCACGCACGTACGTACATGGACTAATGCTATACCCCTCTTGCCTATCGACGAGAAATTAACCTTGGACAAGGGACAAGAGTTACATATATATGTATAAGAAACAGCAAGCCTAGACAGACATGGTGGCCAATTTTTTTCACAATCTGACAAGTTAAAACATGCTGAAAAAGCAATACCTACACATAAGTGTTTCAAATGAAATTGAACATAAGTCCGAGCTCTTGACAACTCCCAAAACGAGTCAATTACTCAGATTTTTAAGTATTGACTCCTAAACTCGATTGGTAAGGAGCCACTTCTGACTCAGTCATTCACATTCAAGGTGATACTAAACAGCATCACTTAATTTCTTTCAAATTCTCTAAAGACAAGTGACCGTAATAACCTATTTTTGGTTCGTTTATATGTTTCGTGTGTGGCAGTTCCACTTGTATGATGTACTGTATAATCTTTCAAGAGATAAAGAACTTTTTGATAAATGTCGGCAAACTTCTTCACAAAGTGTTTAAGCAAAGGTCATATTAAGGGCAGCATGGATGTTTGGCATTTGTGCACAAGTATGATGTATTACAATATTAAAATAATCTTTCCAGGGATATATAAGTTACGACAGAACTGAGAAACTGCAGAAAACTTGTTAAATGGATCGACACACGGATGCACAGACACACAATTCAAACACTAGTTGCCTACTAGCTGTACTGACACATTGGTATACAAAATACAGGGTCCGACAGCACTTACGCATGATTTTGCTGATGTGTTACATCACATTTTGCACATTTTAGTGACTTAGTGCCTCTGTCGCAAAGTTTTCACATTTCAAATTGACATTGGGCACAGTGCCAGATGGATGGTCTATAGAAGTAAATGGATGGTAATAAACAAGCATATGCATTATCAACTGAACCTTACTTATTGTGACAGAAAATTATACTAAAGAAAGTGACGAGGGACCGACAAATAAAAGCTTTAACATCGGACGGACGGACGGCATAATGAAACTATATACACTTGAAACTATATACTCTTCGTATGCCGGTTGGTGTATAATATTTGGTATATCAGGGGTACATTCACACCCCTACTTACCTACTACCTGTTCGATGACCACAAGCAGTAGCAGCAGGCAGAAAGATGTAGCCGGCATTTTCTGTAGTTCTGAAAGAAATAAAATAAAATAATTGTACAACATACGAACAACCCTCGTGAAAATTCACACAGTGGCTATAATAAAAGAATAATCAAAATGGCCGCCAATTCCATAATAAATGCCTCAGTAAGCAAAATTACAACTCTTGTATAGGTAACTTTTCCTTGACATCACACCAACAGTTTGCACATGTATACCATGTGCATATTTAAGCATTAATTACTTACAATGTTGTGAAATATATTAAAATTATGTGAACAAATGACTCTAAAATAGGAAAGTTACATTTTCTTCCGAATATGTGTCAATACTTTTCCTGTGTGATGTGCATATTGTATGATATGCATTGCTTGTTTATCGTAGTGTACTACTACGCGTATATAGAACGAATAGTCAATAACGGTGGTTATCTTTCTTATTTCAAGTGAAAATATGATGTGCTATGTGTTATACCCCATCCACTTGTTTCACATGGAGACCGATACATACTTGTCTACAATTGACTTGCTAATTGCTGAATATACATTATGTTACGCTTGAACCACACTAACCGTTTACCAGTCCCAATGGTTCGTCCGTTCGTCTGTTTGTTATTCTGCTTGTCATATCGCAAATTTCGTCTGATATTAAGTTTTAAAATGAAATGTCCACCCTAGAAATTAATTAACGCTTAATTGTTCGTAAGTTTCAACAAGTAAACTCTAGGGTCGTGACTATGTTTACTTAATGAATGGTTTGATATGTCACAATCTTGAGTGCGCAATGTACTAGTAACCTAAATACCAATTACATTGAGTAACCAGTTTATGTCAGATACCATGCTAGGTTAGCGTACTGTATAAAGTGTCTCTTCCTGGAAAATATCGTTTATTGTCGCGTCTGCTTTAGCATTTTCCGTCGTCATCGTCGTCGTCCGCGTCGTCGTCGTCGTCGTTGTGCCGAAATGTCAAAAAGTCTGTACAAGCTTCGTCATCATGGTATAACTTTAATATTAGTTGACGTATTGGTTCAATATCTGGACACTTGATGTATGTGAGCATTTGGAACACACTCATGCAGCCATTAACACTACGTCAAACTTGTTTACCTGCACAATTTTGCGGAACCGCTTAGCCATTGATTTGCGTCAAAACGTGTGTACAAGTTTCTTCATCATCATATAACTTTAATATTACATGATAGATTGCTTCAATATGTACATGATATATGTGAGAATTTGGAACACACTCATGCCCCATTAACATAACCTTGACCTGTTGTACCTTCACATTTTTTGCAGAAACACCTAGCCATTTTTTTGTGTCAAAAAGTGTGTGCAAGTTTCTTCATCATCGTGTAACATTAATATTACTTCATAGATGTCTTCAATAGTTGGACACTTGATACATGTATGCAATTGGAACACACTCATGCCGCCATTAACATGACTGTGACCATTTCACCTTCACATGGTTGTGGAAACACTTAGCCACTTTTTAGATCAAAACCTTTCTTAAACATTGACCTTTTCCGTGTTTTAAGCATGCACTTCTCTGACGGTTTTTGTTATGCTTACCTTAGCACATGCCCATGATCATGTTAGGGTCAAATGCCTCGGCAGGCGTGACACAACTACCGTGGTGGAATTCTTGTTTGGTTTTCCTGTTGTGACATCGCTAGTCGTGGTGTGCATGTTTGCATCACATGAAGGCTATCAGCGCTGTGCTCGTGTCATGTGTTCATGATGTAGTGCGTTTGTTTCTTCTTTACATGAGTTCATGGGTCTTTTTGGGTATCATGATCTCTATTTTAGATCGTGATAGCTATGAATTATTCCGAAAGTGCATGTATTCAATTACTTTTTTAATTATATTCGGTATATATTTAGAATCGGTACATATACTATAACATACAATATATGTAACGGAACTTTATACTGTGTGTCTTAATTGTATTTTGTTCTGATTTTGTTATTTTCTCCCAAATACAGCAGGTTACATGCGAGACCGAACCCGTTGGTCCGACTTAATTATTAGTTTGTTTATTTATTGTTGTTTATCGACATATCAACAGCTAATGTCATTTAAGGCCATGCCAACGGGTTCCATCTCTCATGTAACATGTTGCATTGGGGTGGGGGGTCAAAAAACAGAAGGAATATCGCCATCAGGAAGGAAATAATCGCCTGACTCATAACAAGGCATGTGTGAACTACCAAGAAGCGGCGTGAAAGGAAACATGCATAGAAACAATTTGTCCCCACTGTTAAGTTTGTGAACACACTAAAATTGTGACATTGACCTTGGGGTGAGCTGGTTTATGAGGGTCGTAGCTTTGATAGATATAATGATAGAGAACCATTAGAAGAAGGAATGCTTGAAATATCGAAAAGTGAAAGGAAACATGAAATATAACAAACTGGGATCAAAAGAAATTCCGATCTTCGCAATATTGGTCAAAGGATTCTGCGGAAAATGCTTCGGAATTCCGAAATATATTCCGAAGCAAGCAAGGACAATTTTCCGATGATAGCAGATTTCAAACAATATTCTGATATAACCAGAGCACCTTGCGCATCCGCAGGCTGATCAGTGTTTACACTGATCGCCAGATTACATTTCAGTTAGATTTGATCATTCAGGAGATCACGATCGACATGTATTAAAATCAAACAATATCCTCAGTCCTCAGTGACCTTGACCTTGTGCACCTTCCCGAGACACACATTGTGGCCAAATATTATCAAAATCGATGAAGCGGTTCCGGAGTTATTGAAAAATGAAAGGTGTTACTAAAGTACGCACGTACGCATGCTATATCCCCTCCTGCATTTCGGTGAGGGGATATTAAGCTAGGTTTTGTCAGATCGAAGACCAAAGAAAACAATAGATGTCAGAGGACATGGAAGTGTGCCCGATGGTATTGGTCTAGAATATATGGTAGATAGTTTGAAACTGACAAAACATGAAACATGACTGACACCACCGGGAGTATAGCATAAATACGTGTTTGGAAGGCGAGCAAGACATGGACGCAGTATCGCCATACATTATATTAAAGAGGAATGAAACTGAAAAAAACAGCCTAAAATATATTTTACTAGAGCAAGTCAGCAGGGGATCATGGATGCCCCCGGCAGACGCCTTGTCCGACCAACACATATTGTGTTAGTCATTTGGCATGAAAGCCACATGGGTGGGCTATAGAATGAATGTATGGATGATGATAACACAAAGTATATGAAGTTTCAAGTCAATCTGACGTACGGTTGCAGATATAATAGGTACCCGAAAACCTTAACGCAAATCTTGTGGACGGATGAGCGAACGGAATGACGAAAACTACATATCCCCCGGCATTCAATGTACATCAATACACACACATGCAGCAAACCTCATCCAACAAGTACGATATAATCGTATAATCCGATCAAACGTTACTACAATAACCCTAAATATTCGGACAAAATGTATTCTAGGAATCGCATAATTATAGATACATGGTTTCCCACAATGAAGAATGTCCCAATAGTTAAGGTGAGTATAACTGGTTTATCACAATAATAATGTATTTGGATACAATTTGCTTTGTGGAACGGACGGGTTGTGAAAATGCCCGAATGTTAACTATATTCGGCGAAATATGATGATTCTCTTACGACCATGTTTCAAATCTGGAAAAAAAAATATATGCAAATGTTCACACGTGTATAAATTGCAGCCGTGATCAACGTCCAATAAGTCCAATGGTCAGTATCCCCTTTTTTAACCACATTTCAAATCCAGGTGATCTATGTCGATATGTAAACAACGTTCAAATCCAGTTTATCTACCTCGCTATGTACGCCAATTATAAAACCAGTTGTTTAACCGCGCTGTATAGATAACACTATTTTTCCTGATCTTGCGGAGTATAAATAGTGCGTTATGCTCACGTGTATGTATCACGAGATAACGCATACCTGTGTATATGTAACATTATTTGGGTTACATGTATATCTGCCTGTACAAGCAAATAATTTGCGATATTTGTCCAATACACTCGTGTTTGTTACCTATGATACAATGGGCCCCATATCTCTCGCCAGGTAGATACAATCGGCAACAACTCATGTGTGTTAATCGTTATTCGATGGGCCTATCTCTCCGCGACGTGCATACAATACAAGGGGTGTATCAGCTACCACGCATGCGTGCTATCCGTGTTTCGAGGAGTCTATATCTCTCCGTCATGTACATACAATAAACGTTGTGCATCGGCAACCACTCATGTGTGTTACCCGTGATTCGAGGGGCCTATCTCTCCGCCACATACATACACTATACGGGGTGTATCGGCAACCACTCATGTGTGGTACCCATGATTCAAGGGGCCTGTCTCTGAGCCACGTACATACAATACAGGCATCCACTCATATGTGTTACCCATGATTCGAGGGGCCTATCTCTCCGCCACATAATACAATATACGGGGTGTATCGGCAACCACTCATGTGTGGTACCCATGATTCAAGGGACATGTCTCTGAGCCACGTACATACAATACAGGCAACCACTCATGTGTGTTACCCGTGATTCGAGGGGCCTATCTCTCCGCCATGTGCATACAATACACAGGCTGTATCAGCTACCACGCATGCGTACTATCCGTGATTCGAGGGGCCTATCACTCCCCCACGTACATACAATACACGAGGTGCATCGGCAACCACTCACGTGTGTTAACCGTGATTCGAGAGGTCTATCTCTCCGCCATGTGCATACAATACACAGGCTGTATCAGCTACCACGCATGCGTACTATCCGTGATTTGAGGGGCCTATCACTCCCCCACGTACATACAATACACGAGGTGCATCGGCAACCACTCACGTGTGTTAACCGTGATTCGAGAGGTCTATCTCTCCTCCACGTACATAAAATGCACGGGGTGTATCAGCAACCACTCATGTGTGTTACCCGTGATTCGGGGGAGATGCCTATCTCTCCGTCACGTACATACAATACGCGGGGCGTATCAGCAACCAGTCATGTGTGTTACCCGTGATTCGGGGGAGGTGCCTATCTATCCGTCACGTACATACAATACACGGGGTATATCAGCAACCATTCATATAGTATGGAACGCCATGACCGTCTTATGTAGGTTTACATCAGTAGGTAATGTGGTCCTGTCATTTGGTAATGTGGTCCCGTCATTTGGTGATGTGGTCCCGCCATTTGGTCATGTGATCAAGTCATTTGGTAATGTGGTCCCTCCATTTGGTAATATGATCAAGTCATTTGGTAATGTGGACCCGCAATTTGGTTTTGTGTTCCCGTCACTCGGTAATCAGGTTCCGTCATTTGGACGGACGGACGTTCCAACATTTTGGGTTTATGGGGTATTTCCATTGTTTGAAGAACAAAGAAAAGGCCCCTAAACAACAATAGAGTTTATGAGCCTACGGAATATTACAAAGGAATCTTTTGTTCCTAACCACGCCCCTAAGCTCGCAGACGGACGGACGGACGGACGGACGGACGGACGGACACGGACGGACGGACGGACGGACGGACGGACGGACGGACGGACGGACGGACGGACGGACGGACGGACGGACGGACGGACGGACGGACGGACGGACGGACGGACGGACGGACGGACGGACGGACGGACGGACGGACGGACGGACGGACGGACGGACGGACGGACGGACGGACGGACGGACGGACGGACGGACGGACGGACGGACGGACGGACGGACGGACGGACGGACGGACGGACGGACGGACGGACGGACGGACGGACGGACGGACGGACGGACGGACGGACGGACGGACGGACTGACGGACTGACGGACGGACGGACGGACGGACGGACGGACGGACGGCGGACGGACGGACGGACGGACGGACGGACGGACGGACGGACGGACGGACGGACGGACGGACGGACGGACGGACGGACGGACGGACGGACGGACGGACGGACGGACGGACGGACGGACGGACGGACGGACGGATGGACGGACGGACGGACGTCCTTACGTGACATCCCTTAGGTGGTTTTTACTATATAAAAGATCAAAGGAATGACCACCTAAGGAACAATAGGCTTAAGTGGTCAACGGAATAAATCTATTGTATTCTTTTGTCTTAGGCCACGCCTCTAACCACCTAAGACCCTGTATGTGTGCCCGGACGGACGGACGGACGGACGGACGGACGGACGGACGGACGGACGGACGGACGGACGGACGGACGGACGGACGGACGGACGGACGGACGGACGGACGGACGGACGGACGGACGGACGGACGGACGGACGGACGGACGGACGGACGGACGGACGGACGGACGGACGGACGGACGGACGGATGGACGGACGGACGGACGTCCTTACGTGACATCCCTTAGGTGGTTTTTACTATATAAAAGATCAAAGGAATGACCACCTAAGGAACAATAGGCTTAAGTGGTCAACGGAATAAATCTATTGTATTCTTTTGTCTTAGGCCACGCTTCTAACCACCTAAGACCCTGTATGTGTGCCCGGACGGACGGACGGACGTACGGACGGACGGACGGACGGACGGACGGACGGACGGACGGACGGACGGACGGACGGACGGACGGACGGACGGTGGAGAAAGAGAGAGAGAGAGAGAGAGAGAGAGAGAGAGAGAGAGAGAGAGAGAGAGAGAGAGAGACAGAGAGAGAGAGAGAGAGAGAGAGAGAGAGAGAGAGACAGAGAGAAAGAGAAAGAGAGAGACGGCAACAGCAGCCGCCGCGTCTCCTGCTCGCGCCTTGCCGACTGGATGAGAGAGAGACAGAGAGAGGCCGCCACAGCGGCAGCTGCGCGTCTCATGCTTGCGTTTTGTCAACCGGATGAAGTTAGCACCGAATGAAGTTAGTACCGAACGAAGTTAGCACCACCGAATAAAGTTAGCACCTAACGAAGTTATCACCAAATGACGGGATCACATAACCAAAGGACGGGACCACAGTACCAAATGACGGGACCACATTACCAAATAACGGGACCACATTACCAAGTGACGGGACCACATTACCAAATGACGGGACCACATTACCAAGTGACGGGACCACATTACCAAATGACATAACCTCATTACCAAGTGACGGGACCACAATTCCAAATGACGGGACCACAACACCAAATTGCGGTACCACATCACCAAATGGCGGGACCACATTACCAAATGACGGGACCACATCACCAACAAATGTAAGCATACATAAGACAGTCATGGAGTAGTATAGAGGGAGTCAAAATGATACCACCTACTGTGATATCATTTACAACCCTCTATAATACCCCCACCACCCTCGAAAAACCATAAATTGGTTAACGAGGAAATTGTCTCCCGACAGCAAATTCATAAATTTGCAACCCCCTATAATACCCCCACGAGGAAATTATGAGAAAATAATTATTTTACAAAAATTAATTTCAATGAGATATTTATATTACCAACACCCATTTTTCTCCTCCAATATAGCTAATTGATTTCGTAGATCAGAACTAATTAATTTCACCAGCTCTAGTCTACCACGTTCCCCTTTAGCCACCTGACAGCGTAGTTGCTTATGTCTACAAAGAGTTTGGGCACTAACGAATTTACAAGGGCATCTGGGGCATTGAAATTGTGGGGGGACACAAGGAAACTTTCTACGTCTCGCTAGATGCCTTCGTAGATAGTCTTTACGCGTAAACGTTTTACAACAAGTCTCACACTCCATTATATATGTATATGTATATGTTTATATTCAATTGGACGTGAAAAAAACTTAATGTTTTAACGACTAATTGAACAGATAAAGTTCATAGGTTATACAAAAGTATATTACAGAAAATATGATAACGCCAGAAATAGAAAGTTTGAGAAGAGAAGCCGAATCTCTAGGGATTACTTATAGTAAACGGTTGAGAGTTAGAGGGTTGACAAATCTGATAAACGCCACAAAGAATGAGGCGTTTATGAAGCGGTTTACCCGCACCCACAAACGAGGAGCCTTTAAAGACCTCTCACTAGCAGAGGAAGTTGGTAACAGAATTCAAAAAGAAAGTATTGCGGGGTTAAGGGCTAGTGTAATCAAACCTTCAAGCACAAATAATTTGGGACAAATTAGACGCCAAAATAATAAGAAAAAATCTATCGTTAGCGCGATAGTTGAAAAAGGTGAAGAAATATTGGGGGCTCACGATGAAACATTGGAAAAGGTAGAAAATGGAAGACGGGTAGTTACATTATCCTTTCGTAAAAACATTGACATCAACGAGTCCGAACGCATGTCCGATAAACTCGCTCCGTATCTAACAACAAATTTTTATTTGAGATATTCATATTACTTACAAGCTAGAAACATATGGAGGAAACTAAAAATGGAAAACTAAAACATAATATTTCACAAAAATCTCGGTGGTAGCGAACCACTATCATCAATGAAAACCGTTAAAAAATGGCTGTCAGATAAGGAGCAAACACGAATAATGTCCGATAAAATAGACAGACCAAATACAAAGTGGAAGTTTGTAAGATGGGTAGAGGTTTTTGTAAAGCTAATACAGGGTAGTAGGGGAATAGATTTGGGACTACAATCCAAAGAAGCAGCAGGAGGAGAACTTCCAGAATGGTTGAGGAATAGAAAAGGTATGTATTCTTTAGATAAGTATAATGACGATCTTTGTCTGTTCAATGTGTCTAGCTATGCATATTACAGATAAAAGACCCGACAGATGTACAGAAAAAGCGGAAGAACTTAGTAAGCAATATTTAGGTAGTACTGTGGTTTCACCAATTCCTTTTTCAGATCTGAAAAAGGTTGAAGAGTTTTTTAAAATCGGTATAGAAGTATATCAACCCACCGAATGTAATGTATGGTGGTTGAAAAAGGTACCAGCGCACTATAATGAAATAGGTAATAAACCAATGACAATAGGACTGTTAATAATCACGCATTTCTGATAAAAACCCCTAAAAACCTATCTAAAATTTACGCCTGCAATAATTGCAAACAGAAATTCACGAAAGCGAGTAATGAAGAGACACGGACCAACATGTATGAGAGGTGAGACAAAAGTAATATGCGATGGTAATTATTTAGAGCGCGCGTTCGTCGTTCGAGAAAGCGTTCTACCCAAAAGGTTCTAACAGTTATGGCGCGATCGATTGGATGTACTCTGTGGAAAAGCGGGAGGGAATTCACATTCACCACGAACAGTGTGGACACGGAGGTGAAAGATGGATTTTAGGAGCTCCGGGGTAGATGGATACTGTCCAGAAACCACTACCGTATATCAATATCACGCTGTTACTGGCACGGGTGTGAGATTCATGCAAAGCATAAAAAAGAAGAACGCGCATCCACAATGAGAAGAGATAAAGTTATTAGAAAAAGCAAAGAATTCAACCTAGTAGTTATGTGGGAATGCGAATTTCAAAGAACGGGTAAAGACATAAAGATCGGTTGCGACACTACTCTTTATCCATATCAGATAGTATACGATTTTGAGGCGTATCTCCAGTCAGAAGTTGAAACTACCGGTAATAGTTTAGAGTACGAAGCTGAGCACGTTCCGGTAAGCGTTAGTATAGGAGATAATTTATCAGGAACAGTAACTCATATTTGTGATAAAGATCCCGCAAAACTTATAGAAAAAATTCGTAGAAGACTTGAAAGTCAGGGAAAAGCTATAGAGAAGAAGTGTGGTCAAGATATAGGTTTAATACAGAACATTTACGTAAAAACCAAATCGCCAAGATCGAACAGTGGATAGAGCAAGTACCGGTTATAGGTTTTAACAGCAGTAAGTACGATATAAACTTATAAAGAAATACCTAGTAGGCGAACTGGCATCAACAACAAAGAAAGTAATGGTCGGAAAACGTGCAAACGCAACAATATTTCTATTTACTCCAGAATTTAGATTTCTTGATGTAATACTTTATCTAGGACCTGGTGTAAGTTACGATAGTTGGATAAAAGCCTACGAATGCAAAGGACAGAAATCTTTCTTTCCTTATGAGTGGTTCGATTCTCCAGACAAACTGGATTACACCCAGGACTACCGGATATAGAGAATTGGTATTCCAAAACTATCTGGGAAAATGTTAATAGATGAAACAGAATTAAGTAAATGTCGTAGAATTTTCGAAGAAAATAATATGAAAACTTTCAGAGATTGGTTGAAATATTATAACGATTTAGATGTAGCACCGTTCCTAGAAGCGGTAGAAAAAATGTGTGAATTTTATAAACACAGAGGTGTGGATATTTTCAAAGATGCGGTAACACTACCTGGAGTAGCTATACAATATTTATTGAGAGGAACCATTAAAGAACAAAAATCTTCAAAGACGATTGATACCGGAGGATGTCTATATGCACCAAAAGAAGAAACATACGAAATGATGAAGGACGCTCTAGTTGGCGGTCCATCAATAGTATTTACACGATATGCAGAAGCTGGTGTTTCAAATATTAGATCTAATTCCTCAAATGAAATTAACAAACCTTGCAAGGCTGTTTTTGGGGTACGATGCAAACGCGTTATATTTATCTACGTTAAATAAAGAGATGCCGTGTGGGAGAGAAACTATACACCATATAGATACCCCACATAACCTAAATTTATTAAAAAGTTTTGTAAAAGAGTTTTATCTGGAGACTGGTTTGGGTTTGCGGAGGTGGATATAGAAGTTCCACACAACTTAAAACATAAGTTTTTCTGAAATGTCCCCAATATTTATAAACAGAGAAGTAGAGGTTGATGAAGTTCCCACACACATGTTATATTTGGAAGATACTGGAAGAACTATAGGAAATGGAAGAAAATTGGTGGGATCTATGACCGCCACTAAAGTATTGCTGTACGCGCCACTGTTGAAATGGTATTTAAAACACGGCCTAGAAATAACGGGAGTTCATCGTGTTATAGATTATATTAGTGGAAAACCATTCGAATGGTTCGCAAAAGAAGTTACAGCCGCAAGACGAACAGGCGATGTAGAACCAAATACGAAACCAGTAGCCGACATAATGAAATTATTAGGAAACTCGTGTTATGGAAAAATGATAGAGGCAACGGAGAGACATTTAAATACGACATATACACAAAACGAAACCTGTGTTGACAAAGCATTAAGATCTGCATTCTTTGACGATTTGGAAGAGATAGGAGATGCGTACGAAATATCTTCAAGAAAACCCAGGTGTGCGGTGAAGAGACCATTCCACTGTGGAATAGCGGTTTATCAACTAGCTAAATTTAGAATGTTGGAATTTTACTACGAATTTCTAGACAAATACGTAAAAAGAGAAGACTTTGAATTAATACAGATGGACACGGATAGTATGTATATAGGAGTTAGTGGAAAAACGATAGAGGAATTGATTAGACCTAACTTACTAGACGAGTTTGAAAAAGAAAAAAAAAAAATGGTTGGCTTGGGATAAATGGAGCGAAAGAGAGCCAGGACTTTTCAAAATGGAATTTAGCGGGGATATGGCGATAGCGTTATCTAGTAAGTGTTTATTTCGTAGAAAAAAATTTAATTTCACTAAAGATAATTTGGAACAAATAAAATATAAAAACTCTGCGAAAGGAATGTCCAAGAGAACTAACAATTTAAATTGGGATAGATATAAACGAGTACTAAGTGAAACTACAGAAGATGGAAAACACATTATAGAAGTAGCACAAAATAGAGGATTTAAAATGAAAGACGGCGTTATGAAAACGTACTGTCAACAAAAATTAGGACTCTCGGCATACTACGATAAAAGACGCGTGTTACCAGACGGAATACATACAGAACCTCTATTGATTTAAGTAATCGGGGGTAGCTGGGTGTCAGAAGGCACCATAAGAAGTTCTTCGCGAACAAACCCGCGAGATGGACCATCAGTCAAATAATAGAGCACGGGCTCATCAGGTTTGGTAATAGATCTATCTAGATGATACATTCAGAGACCACACGGGATCAGTCGCGCGGCGGCTGCCACCTTCGAGCTCTCCCGGTTGATAGAGGTACCGGACGTCAATATCTGATGGAAGCCGTTGCTCCTCTAAACCAACGGGTCGCCCGCGCGAGACGACAGAGGGCTCGCTCGTCACCCTTTTAAACTTGATAGCATCTACAGGCTTCTTACCTATCAATCTGGTCACCTCTCCGTTCAGTGCGGAGACCACGGCGGGCAGTCTGGCCACCCACTCGGTCGATCGCGAATGAGGGTCTACAAGTTCTTTAGCGTATTGGTGTCCGAACAGTCTCTCAGCCAGGGTTCGATTGAAGCGTTCCACGATCCCCTGTCCCGGTGGATGTTGACGCGGCCGCGTCTGATAGAAACTTTATGCTTAGACAATAGATGAGAGACCGCGCCCATGAACTCGCGGCCGGGATCGACCTGGAGAAGATTCGGCCATTTGAGAGGACTCCTCTTATATATTCGGGAAAGAGCCTCGGCCACTTCCTTAGACTCTTTAGTGGCCAACGGCTCAGCCCCCTTAATAACGACTCGCTACGTCAACGATTGTCAGTGCGTACTTGTACGTTTTGCGACCGACGCGATCGTGAGGGAGAAACAGGAGATCCGCTTGGTGAACTTGGTTCGGCACCGGTACGTCGAATTTCGGGCGCGGAATATTGTGAGGCGCGGGTAAATAGATCTGCCAGATGGCCTGCTTCTTGAGCCATTCCTTGACAGCGTTTTCTGAAACCTTGGTCGCCGCCGCGAGGTTCTTGATGGCCGCGAGTCCCTTCCAGTAGCCGCGTGGGCTATAGTATGTATTTGACAGCTTGCGCGTTAGTTTGGTATCAAGTTTGCGCGTGTTCATCGTATGCGAAGTATTCTAATATATCGGACAATCTCCAACATGCCCTCGCCAGTTCGTCCGGTAACTGCGTCGTTAATAATAAACCTTTGTTGGAAGTTTCGCTGCAGCCCCAATCGCGTTTGGGTTGGAACAGGAGAGGGGAATCTAATTCATCCAATCTCGATTGGGAGTTGATGGAGGAATCTAACATCCGCTTTGCGAAAAGGGTGGCCGCTTTTTCGTCCTCGCGCCACGTCTCGAGACAATCTCGGGCCAGACGAATCATACTCTTTGCACCAGGTAAACGATGTTTTTGGGCAGTGTAGCCTACATCGATCATAGCGTCATAAAGTTCGTCAACTAACATCGTTCTATATATATATTTTTATAAAAAAAAATGTTTTAATTAATTAATTTAAAATCTCGATTGAATATAATAGCCGACGAGACCCACCACACCCATTCCCACGACGATGAACGCGATCTCGCGGTCTTTTTGGGCCTCTGACGGTACATAGAAATCTGAAAGTTGTGGCTCGCGATCCATTGGATCGAGACTTTTGTGCGGATATGCCAGCGCGTACTCGCGGTTGGCTTCTTCAACGTTCTGAAAAGTTTGCGCGGCGTGATTTTCGCGGCGAATCTCTTCATTGACCCAGTCCAGATGGGCGGTTCGTTTTTTCGACCACGCTTCCTTTGCGCTATTGAGTTGTTCTACAGCTAAATCATGACGCTTACGCTCCTCATCCACGTTCGAGCTTTTCATTTTAGAGAATATAAAGTTGCTACCGCTGAACGCCAATGCGTTTACAAGCGCACCACCTACTATTACTGCGATTGAAGCCATTTATTTCCATATATTAACTGGTAGAATTCCAGCTTTAACTAGATAATCTCGGGTCCAAACTGCGGCCGCTACATCTAAGGTCGCGAGCCCTACGTCTCTCACAGTAAAGTCCAATTTGGGAGCGGTTCCTCCTAGGGCCATCTTTGATAGTCGAGCATACCCGATACTGAAACCCGATATCACCACGGCGTGATAAAGCGCATTCACTAACATTTTACCATCTTGTTCAGCCATTGTTATAATTATTGCATATAAAAGTGGTCGCGATCAATGTTTAAATGGGGCGCATCCAAATTCAACATTGTTGATGATTGGTGTTTAGTAACTTTCTTCTGAACACTGGCTGGTTGTTATTTCGGGTATTTCCACACGCACAGGGCACCAACAACTGCCAGACTACCACCAACAAACCAACTCCAATTCGTGAATTGGGGTTCAGTCAAACTCCAACGGGAGTTGGTATTGGGTGATAAATTCAAAGAATTTGGGTGTGCTTCTAATTCGTGAATTTGGGGTGAAGTTGAACCCGATTGCTCTGTCTCCGTCCCCGATTGCAACCCCAATCTCGATTGGAGTTTAGCCTCTCGAAGCTCGGCGAGTATTTTATCTTGTTTAACTTTTCGGGTGGCAGCCGCCGCCCGCCCAGCTGCCTGTCTTTTGGGATTTTTTATATGCGGTATGTCATCCAGTGGCGGAGTAACACTCGGGTTCGATTGTGTTGGAACAATCTGGTTCAACTCCGTCACTCTCGTGGGTGTGTCTTGTGTCATCATTTTCAGGGCTTATAGTTCGTGGGCATATATGTCCAAATTGACAGTGTTTACCCGTGGTCAACGCGGTTGTCAGCGGAGCTAAGTACATTCCAAACTTGTGATAAATTGAGCAGCAGGCTGTTCTAAGAGTGTGTCCTATAAAAGGGTCAGTCTCTAGTCATCTAGATCGTGAATCAACCCTTCGGTGTTTGGTATGGGAGAGAAGTATACTAACGGCGGTAGCGTACAAATGAATAGCCGCCGATCCAAGAGTTTTTGTCATCTCTGCTCCCAATTCGGATTCGTATCGCGCATACATTTTATCGATCTCCGCATCTGACATCTTATCCACCTGAAAAACTGTGAGACGCCTACCTAGATAATGCTCCGATTGTCCCCCAGCAACCAGCGCAGATAGCCGCTCTCGTCGCGCCGCATTTTCATTTTCATTCTGAGTCGTTGCACTCAACCCAATACCAACCCCCGATCCCGATTGCTGTGTCGGATCATTATTGTTGGCAGTCGGAGTTGAGGTTTCTTCTATTAGCTGATCGAGAAGTTCGTCGCAGTTCATTTTTCTTAAAAATTAATTTAATAACTATTATAACAACTCTCATCACTTTAACATATTGCCAAGCGCACCACCCGATACTTATGATCACCATTATGCTCGCAACAAAGCTCGCAGCGGAGCACCAAACATTAAATTGTTAACATTGTTAACCATTGTTAAGCATTTGTTCAGCATTTGTTCAGCATTTGTTCAGCATTTGTTCAGCATTTGTTCAGCATTATTCAGCAATTGCTAAGCATTGTTAAGCATTGCAATAGCTTATTACTTTGCAATTTTCCTAATTTTATAATTTTCTTAAAATTAGTTATTAATTAATTGATAACTTTATAAGCAGTTGGTTGATCAGTCTTTAGCAGAAGCTTGGCGTGCTTAGTTTCGGAAAGCATCTGTCGAACCTCCAGGCGCTCCTCGCGCGTTGGGATAACGTCATTCTCTCTAAGACAGTCATCGAATGAGTCTCGGTCCTTGCAGTGAAAGAGGGCGACCCATTTCGTTTGCTCGCGCAGATCCTTGAGGACGGCGTTGTACTTTTGAGTGGAGATCCATACGCTTTGCCTCGCATGGCGGCCAGAAAATGCGAGCTCGGAGAGCATGTCCTTCTTTTTGGTCATCGCCGCCTTGGCTGAGCAATCGTCAATCACGTATAGGGTGGGCTCGCCCTGAAATATTTGGTATAAACCACGCAACCAATCGTGAAGCCTATCACCGGGGTCAATAACGTATACCTCAGGGTCGGTCCATATCCACGGGCACCGCTGATAAGTATCGTTGTGCCGCACAGTGGGACATAGGATCACAATGTGACGAAAGGCATCGCGGTAGGATCCCTCGAGTAAGTCGAGGATGAAAACCGTTTTTCCACATCCTGTCTGCCCACATATTATGGCAGAGTGAGCATCTCCAATCGTGAATTGGTATTGATATTTAATTAATTCTTTAGAATTAGTAGATCGCTGATACGTATCGACCATCTTCGATGTTGAGTTGTGCGTCTGTAATTATATATAAGTACACGTTCAATGGCCCGGCTCCGTCCGCCTCTTTGGTTATCTGGATCGTCACACCCTCAATAGCGTTCTCAACTTGGCGTCCGCTACCGTGTATTTGGTCATCGTCGCTGGCTCGCATGTCTAGCCATAACGCGTATTTGGTATTCAGGAACTCCGCGAGGGAGACGGACGAGAGATGCAGATCTTTGGCAACTGCTGCAACCTCCGGAGAGCGCTTAGAGCCGGCAGCAAACTGCTTTCTTACTTCGTCCCACTGTAGAGTTGATTGGGGACTCCCTCGATCGTCACCTCTACCTTCGTGATTTTGGGGTTATAGAATTTGTCGGTTTTTCTAGCACCGAGCGATAACCGAGCCTCCTCGAACAGCATCAGTATACCTTTCATCGAGCGGGCGGGTACGTTGACATTAATATTCCACAATGTGTCGCTTTTGTCTTTTGTCATCTTGCGATGGCGAAGAACTCGGTCGTAAAGTATGGCAACGCGCCCGGCGTACTGGGTTCTGATCAATCGCGCGAGTTCGGGCATCGTGACCATGTCGTACTCCAGCGAAACATTGTCGATCGTATACGTCGATAACATGTCGGTGGCTATGATAACTCGGCCGTAGTCGTTGAACGTTAGTTCGTATTCGAGGCGGTCAGCCAAAGCACTCTGATAGTAGGGCATGTGGCTCTCCAGCAACTCAAAGTCGAGCGGGATGTAGAAGCGGTTGCCGTAAGCGCCCGCGACCGCGTTGTCGCTCGCGTTGCCATCTACCTTGTTACCAGCCCCGATTCTAAGTTTGGTTACGTTCCTATTTCGGCTGGTGTCAATACCCTGATAGACAGCATTTTCACACTCTTGTGCCGTCTTCCACAGGTCCTGGTAGCAATGGTAGACGTCGCTGTCATCGATCGACATCACCTCATTACCAGAAATCTTTATCATAGTCTTCTTGACTATGGCGCGACCCAGGTTCTGAACGACGGTTCGGTCCGCGTCCGTCGACGTTAGCGAAATAGTGAAAGCGAGGCGAACAGTACCCGGCACAATGACATCGTGAGTTCCGAGGTTGGGGAAGCGGACTAAGAGCTGCTGGTTCTGGTCGATCGTCGATGGGTTGTTCGTAATAACGACACTCTGTCTCACGCCTTTTGCCCCGAGGGGCTCACGCAGTCTGCGGTATGGATTGAGTTTGCGACCGTATTGACTCGAAGACATAATTAATTTTATTGAAACTATTAAACCCGTATGGTTTTGTCTTTAATACATACTTAATTTTAAGAAAATTATAAATATGGCTGATTACGATGTTGAAATGGATGAAATCGGCAAAGACGATTACCTCGATGGTGATGATGATGATGATAACTTCGAGGATTCCCTCACGACACCCACCATAGAAACTCCAGTTCCAATCCAATCACAATTGGGTGGCGCTACCACTAGTCAAAGTCAGGAATTACTTGAGGGAGCTGTAAACGACTACTACAACAATTTGGCAGCAGAAAAAGGTCTGGTCCCCTCTGTCGGTCGCGACTACTCCAAGTTCAAATTTGATATGAACGGTAGATTGCGACTAAGAGCAGCACTACATATCCCATTAGTCAACATGAGGACCGGAAAACCCCTATCGCTAAACACCCTTGCAGGAAACCGGGGCGGTGGCCAACTCATAAGGAGCGAACTAGGATTCGTAGATTGGAAGACGGGTAAAACAATTGTGTCGGCCCGCGCTGTAGAGGCCCTACAGTCTACCGACGAAACTATAGCGAAGACGGCCACCGCGATAGAAACGGTCGAGCTCAGCGAGGTCCCTCAAATAGCCACCGACGTTATTAACACGATGGAGACCACGTTCAGCGTCCAATCACAATTGGGGAAAATACTCAACGATGACCCACCGTTACCTCTTCGCGAACTCCGTGGACTCGATAAGGCTCTACAAACGGTCCGGGGCGAACTGGTCCTTAACCTCTCCAAACTCACGGCGCTGGATGAACATATCGCGCTAGAAGAAAGAAAACTGGAGGAAGCCGGTGATGATAGAGAATCTACCGAGCGGATCGCCGAACGACTGCGGTCTTTGCGGGATGAAAGAGAAGCTCGCTTGGAGGCCGCCTCGGCTAACCGTGAGGCTCTCCGCACACAAATAAGTCGGATCCGCGAATCAATCTCGAGGGTCCTGCACGAGGAGACGACACTCGGTGAGCGTCTTCGCACTCTGTTCAGAGAGCAGGGCGTCACGATAGCAAGCATCCTCGTTGCTATCGGCATGACTATATCGACCATAGTTCTAGCTTTCACTGGTGGTGTGGCGCCACCACCCACGCCAGCACCAGCACCCGCTCCATCCGGTGGAGCCAAGGAGTGGGTAAAAAAACAACTAAAAGCCCTCGCCAATCTTCTAGCTAAATTAGCTGGAAAGGCGGCTGCCGCACTACCTGGATTGATCGGAAGTATCGTTTCTTACTTGCTATCTATATTATCAAAAACGGCCGGATGGCTAGCCAAAAATACCTGGGCTTTAATCGTGGCAATCGCCGGTCTCCTACTATTCTTCGCCAGAGAGTTCCTACAACCAAAGCGTAAATAATCCGATCGCCACGAGGACGATGACGAGCCCTAATTTCTCCTCCTCGTGTGTTGTGCTTCCAATTTCACCCAATTTGCGATTGATTGGTGTTTCTCCAATCGCGACTGGTCTGTTGATGGAACTCGATGGTGCATCCAATTTACGAATTGGGGGTACTGGGTCCAATTTACGAATTGGGGGAGGTGTATCCATTTTGTGTTTTATGAAATCGGTTCCACTGTTGGGGGTGCGCTTGATGATATCCGTGTTCACGTTACCGTTGTGGCCGATTTTTTGATTGGCGGTGGCGATTACGATCTGATTATTGTAACCGTCAACCGGGTCGTCTCGTAGTATCATATTGCTCGGCGCCATATAAAGACCTATTCCAAATACATAGTCTACTGGGGTGCTGGCATTCTGCAAAACGTCTTGATAATTCTGGATCGCCTTCTCCAGGTCCACCCTAGCTGAGATGGCGTCCTCTACAAGTGCCAAGAATTGTTTTTGTGCATCAAACGCTGTTCCCGTGCCCAGTATAGAACTGCGAGTTTGCTTCTGTGCGCCGAGGATGGCCCAGACGTACGTGCGAATGGAGTCGTTGACGCGAGTAACCCCGGCCTGTGTGAACCCTAGACCCGTATCTAACATAAATGTACCCCACGCGTTCTGAACCTCAGCAGCCTGCTGTATGTAATCGACGTGAGCCAGTTTCGGAGGTAACATTTTACAAGAAAACACGCCACAGTGCCGACCTCCAGACACTTCCGGCCCGAATGTCATCGTCGCGGGGTCAAAATTCCCGGCGCGTTCCGACTGACAATGTGGTCGCCGGAGTGATCGTGTCTAAAATCAGTCTGCGTCCAAATCCCGTGGCCCCGAATGAGAACGTCCCCGAGGCCGGTGCTGGTAGGAAATGCTTTCTGTCTCCAGTCCGCGTCTTTTGAAACGTTAAATTCGTTACACAGTCTTTCAAACGCCATACGGTCGTATGCGTTGGAAATGGGAGGATCCCAGGCGTCGTCTTGTGAGGTAGTGAAATACCTAGTTCTTTGAGAATCCTCCTAATAGTATAATACGCGTGAAAGTTGTAGACACTTCGGAGCATGACATTCTTGGATGTCAGATGGTCTTTATATGAAACTCCACACCCGGCTGTTGCGCACCATACAGCGAAATTTATTTGGTTCTTGCCAAAACTGCATCGGTGTTGCTTTCCAGCCGTTTACCGCCTCCATCGTAGTAATCTTGGGCAGCCTATATTGTTCAAAAGATGTTAGGAAAATTGGTGGCAAAGCCACTGTCCGGTCTAACCGTTACGGTTGGGTGTACAAGGCGGTTAACAACGTCTTTTTGCGTGTATTTACCTCCGACAGCGTACTTTACATTAGAGTTAAAGCTAAATGCTTTGGTATCCATTGAAAGATATTATTATGTTTGCTACTATAACTAATGTTCAAAAAGAGAGTTGTGAACTTCAAAAATTAATAGACAACTGCTGCGGAAAACGCCGGGTAGGCCTTAGATCAATCACGTTCACGGTTGGGTGGAAAAACATTGAACTGTATAAGGAGATCAACCCAGTCGGGCAGGTAATAGACGGACTGTTAGAGAATATCTTTTCCGTAGATGGTCTAGATCTAGAGACCGCCGATAGTCCTGCAGAAGTAGAGAGACGCATTCGGGAAGTAGCTGTCGCATTACGTCCTGGCCTTTGGGGTTTCAGAGATGTCCAAGCTTTAATCGCAAGGAATATGCCTGATAATGTCACTCTCACAGTCTCAAAAGCCACGGGGATTGCGACATTGGACGTTGATAAAAAATTAGAGATCACTCCGGGGTTGGCCTCAATGTTAGGATTTAAATATCAACCCCCTTACAACGAGGATGAAGGGCGAGTGTTCCCGTTGCACTTTTATTCCCCGTGGGTTATTACCACGGCGATACCCCAGTAAACTTCGCCTTCACGAAAACTCTCGGGGTGCACCTTGATCGGGTGAACACATCGTACAACACGGTAGACGGATCCCCCAGCACATTACTGAAAACTGTGCCCGCCAGCGACTGTTTCTATGGCGAGACTGTTACCTTAGACTTCCCACACCCCGAGATGAAAGTTTTGGAATCTGGACACATCCACGAGTTGAAGATTTCTATTCTTGATGATAAAGGGAGAGAGTTGAAGAACGATTACCCGATTTCGGTAGTCCTAGAAATTTCAAATTAATTTAGAATTAAACGCATGTTCGTAATTTATATATTATCAACATTATTGAAAATGAGTATATACGGACCAGGTAGTTCTTCCGATTGGGTGACAAATATAAATTCAAAGAATTTGGAACCGGCAGAAGGGGGATTCATCACGACAGAGGGCGACTTTTTAACTACCCAAAAAACAAAGGCCTTGATCAATAGAACTATATCGAGGGCCACGGACGAGATTCACAAGAGTCTACTATCACAACTTAGAGAATATGCCCTGGCTGTGAATACACAAAGTCGTGAAGAAACACATACGGAACTAAACGAACTAGGTAAAAAAATAACCAAATTTCGAAAAGAGGCCCGGTTGGGGATTGATAAAGCCCGAGAAGACCGCAAGGCGGACATTATGGAGGTTTATGATGCGTTGCGCTTAGAAGAATCTCTCAGCAAAGAAGCGACACTTACCGAACTAGATGGGAAAATAACCGAATTTCGAAAAGAGGCCACGTCGGGTATTGATAAAGTCCGAGAAGACCACCATGCGGATATTACGGAGGCTTATAGGGTGTTGCTCTTAGAGGACTCTATCAACAGAGAAGCGACACTTACCGAACTAGATGGAAAAATAACCGAATTTCGAAAAGAGGCCCGGTCGGGTATTGATAAAGTCCGAGAAGACCACCAGTCGAACCTTGCGGAGGCCATTGCGGAGGCTTATGATGCGTTGCGCTTAGAGGACTCTCTCAGCAAAGAAGCGACACTTACTGAACTAGACGGAAAAATAGCCGAATTTCTGAAAGAGACAAGGTCGGGGGTTGAGGGGGTCCGAGAAGACCATAAGGAGGCCATTGCGGAGGCTTATGGGGCGTTACGCTCAGAGGACTCTCTCAACAGAGAAGCGGCACTTACTGACATATACGAAAAAATAACCGAATTTCGAAAGGAGGCTCGGTTGGGGGTTGAGGGGGTCCGAACGGGTATTGATAAAGTCCGAGAAGACCACCAGACGGCCCTTGCGAAGGCTTATGAGGTGTTGCGCTCAGAGGACTCTCTCATCAGAGAAGCGGCGGTTGCCGAACTAGACGGAAAAATAACCAAATTTCAAAAAGATGCCCGGTCGGGTGTTGAAAAAGCCCTAGAAGGCCACCAGGCGACTATTACGGAGGCTTATGGTGCGTTGCGCTCAGAGGACTCTCTCATCAGAGAAGCGGCACTTACCGAACTAGACGGAAAGATAACCGAAGTTTCCGATAAACTGAAACATGATCGTATAGCCGCGACCAAAGCTCTTGAGGAGACCTCTTATAAGATTCGTACTGAGGCATATAACGCAAACAGGGCGCTTGCCGGAATAGTGAAAACAATGAAAACGCCAAAACGTGTCATAACAGTTTGGGCTGAGAAGCGGGGCCCGTTGGTTGAGGGGCACTATGAATATTCGTTCGGTGCCAAAGCGAGTAATAAATATGGGGGATACACTATGACAGCTGCAGGTGAAGTTATGCAAATGGCGGTCTGCTCGGTTAATGCTAATGGTAAACCTGTGGGCGCGGTCGCGATAAATATTGTAGTAGATGGGGAAGAACGGGGGGTTGGAGTCACTAAAATCTCTGGAGATAGTTCGACGATTGTTTCGTTCGCCGGTGATGATCGAATTAGACTTTCCCAAAGTAGTGTTATTAACTTTGTTACGAAAATCGGTGACCCAGAGAGTTCTTCCACTATTGTCTCATTGTTAATTGAACTTATTGTGTAAATACTAATATATTGAAATAAATTTAACTATGAACGAATCACCGTATGCAATTATCAATACCACTCCACCAACACTGTATCCAACTCTCAATACCACTCCACCAACACTATATCCAATTCTCAATACCGATCCATCAACACTGTATCCAACTCTCAATACCACTACATCAACACTGTATCCAACTCTCAATACCACTCCACCAACACTATATCCAATTAACGAAAGAAGTTCAGATTTTAGGTTGAATAATATCGTCGCTATGCAGGATATTTTAGTTAGTGAATGTGCAAATAGAAAAAGACACGCTAAACAATATAAGTGCGCGGTGAACATAGCTGAAGCATCTAGTACGGTTCTGGCAAGTGTTTCTGTGTTGTGTGGGGCGGGGACTTCTGCAACGCTATCTACAATTGTAACGATTCCACTTGCAGAGGTTTTGAGTGGAATTACCGTTTTATCTGGAATACTTTGTATGGTAATTAGGGCGGCGGGTGGAAAACTCGAGAAAAAAAGTAGAAAACATGATAGAATATCCGTTCTCGCTAGGTCTAAGAAAAATAGCATCGACGTTATGGTGTCCAAAGCGTTGGCCGATAAGAAAATATCAAATTTAGAGTTTGAATCCGTGGTGGAAGAAATGGGGAGATGAAGAATTAAAAAATGATATAAGAATCAAGGCGCGCGCCACCATGCCCAAAATTGAGTGTACTGATTGGGATAAATTTAGGGTAAAACTTGGAAATAAAGTCGGAGGAAATGTTACAGCACCATTGTGATATTTTATAAAATAATTTTTTAAAAAATAATTAATTTTCTAATTTTCTTAATTTTATAATTTTCCTAATTTTTTCAAAATTATTAATTATATTGGTGCAGTAAACAAATTTACATACCTATACAACAGGTGTTTTCACTGAGAATTACAAATTCAGTCGAGGATTACACTGTACACATCGTCTGTGTAATTGATACACTCGGCTCTGTTTACCTCGGCTATCAATTTACGCATGGTTCATAACCCTTGTAATTGAAACATTGTCGTAAATCGATAATTGTACAACACTAGGTAATGTTTTATCATAACAGCCTACGTGGTCGTGTGGGTTAAGGCGATACTCTATAGAGACGAGGGGTCGTGGATTCGCGCCGCGGTTGGAGCTAAACATTTTTATTTATTTATTTCTATCCCTACAAATGTGGTCGCTATGGTAAACAACTGCTTGACAACGGCGTTCGGAGTCCGACCGCTTGAGGTTGATGAAAAATAAATTGCCAGTTTACAAAAAAAAAAATGGGCAGACAACTCCGGCCGTTGTCATGACACGATCTTTGACCTTAGCAGGTTCATGGGGATAAATGGACGCGCGGTTTCAGGGAGATGTTATTTGTCTCATCATCAACATTGCTGTTCAATAATAATTTTTTTCAATTTCTTTATAAGCGATATCGTAGAAATGTATATTCGTAAACGAATCGTTGGGTTTTAACAATTTTATATAATACACCTTAGTTTCATATCCGATACGCATTATCCGTCTTAATGTTTGTTTGTATTTGCCTCTTGTATAGTTGACACAATTGCCGGTATAATATTGTAAAATGCAAACACGTTTTTATCGGAGCGTAATAATAAATCACGCTGGTATTTCATGTATTCGATATTGCCTAGTGTTCTCATTTTATAGAATTTATATATAGGATTATAACCCCCGTAAGCTTCGTAAATTTCTTCAACACAGTTATTAAAAAATTTCAATTCCAATTGTATTGTATTATCCATTTCTCTAATAGTTATTTTTTCTGTTCAATTTCCAATTTCTAATAATAATTTTCCAATTTCTTCGTTAAAAGTGATATCGTAGAAACGCATATCCGTAAACGAATCTTTGATTTTAAACTGTTTTATAAAATTAGTTTGATAATGTTTCGGTAGTGTTTCTCCGATCCTATTTAGTCGCTTCATTACATAAATTTGATACTTATACCGGCGACATAATTGCCGGTTTAATATTGTAAATGCAACGTTTTTATCGCAGCGTAATAAATTACGCTGATATTTCATGTATTCGATATCACATAGTATTGTCATTTTACCGTGTTTTAATACTGTAGAAACAACAGCGTAAAATTCTTCATCCAAGTCATTACAAACGTCCAATTCGTTGTGTATTTTATTATCCATTTTGTTATAATATTTTATTATAACCTATTAAATGTATCTGTTCAATTGGATGTGAAAATAACATGAGGTATTTATGACACCAATATAATTGGACTACAATTCGACATCGTAGAAATCAATTAGCTATATTGGAGGAGAAAAATGGGGTGTTGGAATATAAATATCTCATTGAAATTAATTTTGTAAAATAATTATTTTCTCATAAATTTCCTCGTGGGGGTATTATAGGGGGTTGCAAATTTATGAATTTGCTGTTGGGAGACAATTTCCTCGTTAACCAATTTATGGTTTTTCGAGGGTGGTGGGGGTATTATAGAGGGTTGTAAATGATATCACAGTAGGTGGTATCATTTTGACTCCCTCTATACTACTCATGGCGTTCCATACATGTGTGTTACCCGTGATTAGGGGGAGGCGCCTATCTCTCCGCCACGTACATACAATACACGGGGTGTATCAGCAACCATTCATGTGAGTAGTATGTGAGGAGGAAAATGATACCACTTCCGCATAATTCACTCCGTAAGGAGAATTAAGGCTTCTGTGGCATTCACTAATTGCTCCCCGTGACCTTTCAGTTTCGCCGCGATGGCGGAGAACTAGTCTCGCCGCCATCACGTCGAGTTCGCTCGGTGAGAAAAGGCGACCTCGGCGAGTATCAGTTTGGACACCCCCATTTTCGGCAACCAAGAGCACACCCTAGGATTTCGATTGGTGACAAGAGCGGAAAAATAGTTAGGACACCTCCGTTTTCGACAACTACCTAAGAACAGTGCCCGTTGCTATGGACGTTTCAACTACCTCTCATCCTCTCCGAGACGAGACATCCTATTAGATATAAGAGTAATCTGTAGCTATTACGTACGCGTAATCACATATGCACGTAAGCATATACTCGTTACAAAAATGTGGAGAGCTAATAATGAGTGTAGTTGGTTGATGATAGGCAAGCTCGAGCGGTGTAATAAAATGGGAGTGTTTGATCTTTGCAAGCGTCATCGAGCTCGTATGAGGAACGGAGCCTACCTCGTCCTTGCAGGGGTTGCGGAATCGGAACCCGGACCGAGGTGATTCTGTGTCCCGCGTGTGGAGCCAGTCGTGCGAGGCAGAACATGGCGAACAGGAGAAAGCGTGCGCGTCGACTCTTCAAGAGAGTGTTGGTTGAAATCATACGACTTCGGGCTGACTGAAAATCTCCGATTTTCTCCCTATGACGGCTTTCTCGTCCTGATAACTGCGCCATACCTCGCACACCTTGACAAAGTCCACGTCGGACACTGCGTCTCTTATAAGAATTGGCGCGAGCGCGAGGCCGTCGACAAAATCACGGTGGTGTACTTGGAATGGGGGGAAAAGATATCTTACCCGAAGGTTTTATGCTTCGTAAGGTGGCGCCGACGGAACTATGGCGCTCGGGCAGTATGGTAGAGGGATCTCACCTGTCGTTAGACACGCGAACAAGCATATTACGTCCCGAGGCGGGCGAGGAGATTCCTTCTCTTGTCGGCCCGCCCCTCCATGACGATTTTTTTTTATGTTATCATCTCCAAAAACCTGCGGGTGGGCCTTGGACCGGATCGCACCCTTTAACTCCTGGTACCTGACCATCTCTTCGACGACCAGTTTGAACTCACTATCTGATATATCGTTGTCGGCTATTGCTTTCGACACGATAACATCGATACTGTTTTTCTTCGACCTCGCAAGAACTGCTGTTCGGTCGTGCTTTCGACTCTAGGCATCGAGCTTGCGGGCCACGAGTCTGCTCGTCATACAAAGCATGCCTGCCCCTGCCGCGACCGCACTCAAGGCCACCGCGATCGGCGCGTCAACGACTGTTGACAATAAAGACACACTCCCCATCCCGCTCACAACGGAAGCTGATGCTAGCGTGGTGTTCACCCCCTGGACGACATTGATGTCCCGCCTATATATATTTGTGCATGACCCGTCCGCGTCACTCCCTCATGCTGGAGAATCTGTTATATCTCGACAAACCTGGTCATCCTAAAAGATGCCGGGTCAGCCGCTCCGGACGGCATCTCAGGATATAGTTTTTCGGCATTCATCATTAATCAAGCTCGATTAACAGTGTCACCACAGTGGAAGAACTCGATTGGTCAGCGATTTTTGTAACAAAGTTAATAACACTACCGGCGGGAACTGGAGTGTCATCGAATATCGTAAACCCTGACCTCTGCCCCACGTGCTTGGTGACGCCAGACTTCTGCTCTACCCCGTTCAGGACGAGATTCACTCGGATATCGGTAGCAGCATGTCCCTTGAAGTTGACCGAGCAGACCGACATTCGCAGAACCGTCCCAGACGCTGCCATGGTGTATCCCGTATTAATATTCATGGGCCCCCGCGGTCAGTGAATCACGCTCCTCGGCCCAAACTGTTATGACGGGCTTTCGAGCTTGCAATCGCTGCACGTGTGCAATCGCAGTAGTTTCATCTATGCGGGCCTGCGCTACCCTCCCCTATATCATTCTCATTGCCGCCTCATCGTTGCTCTCTGTGCCCGCGACGGGAATGTCCTGTTCTGCGCTTGTGCTGGAACTGCCTGGGCCGTATATGCTAATAATATATTTTTATGAAATATATATTTTATGTTAATCCCTATCGCTTATTTCGAGAACGTCCGAAATCGGTAATCATTCTTTAACTCTCGCGCTTTATCATCGAGAAAATAAATCTTCAATTCGTGGATGTGCCCCGATTCCAAACGTTTCATCTCGGGGTTTGGGAAATCTAAGGTCAGGGTCTCGCTGTAGAAATGACTACTCGCTGTAGACGAACCCTTCGTTCTCCCGCACGTTTCGCCAGCCGACCGTGTAAGTGATTGATATGGGGCCAGCGCGGCGTTCCACGCAAGAGTTGTCGACCGGCTTCTGAAGCGTGCAAGCCTCCCTTTGGACATTGGCGTAGCAAACATGATACTATATTAAATGAAATATATCTATGATATCATGGACACCAAGGCTTTTGGCCTTAATTCTGATGCACAGTACAAAGCCCGGTGGGGTCTACGCCGTTAAAGCGGGCTCTCCCCAGCTGGTGCACCCCACTATCCAAGTTCGCAGCTCCACTGTTGGGACAACAGCTTGAACAGGTTTTCAAACCAACTTCACCAGTGTGTTTTAAAATATAGGCTACCCAAGATTACTACCATGGAGGCCGTGAACGGGTGG
Source organism: Conchocele bisecta (assembly GCA_029237695.1). NCBI lineage: Eukaryota > Metazoa > Mollusca > Bivalvia > Lucinida > Thyasiridae > Conchocele > Conchocele bisecta. The sequence continues at coordinate 27,766 of JAQRGA010000049.1, read as the reverse complement.
AAAGCAACGCCGATGCAATTTTGGCAGAATCAGCTCAACTTCGCCGTATGGTGTGCTACAGCCGGATGCGGGGTTTCCTCTCAGGACCATCTGATCGCAGAGGATCCCTTCTTGAGGGCTGTCTACGACTTTCACGTGTACTACACTATTAGGCGGATTCTCAAAGAACAGAAAATCTCTTTGCCGCAGGACGACGGCTGAAATCCCATTTCCAACGCCTATGACCGTAGGGCGTTTGAAAGACTTTGTAACGAATGTGGGGTCTCAAAAGATACGTACTGGCGCCATAAAGCATTTCCGAGCAGCACTGGCATTGGGGATGTTCTCAATCGGGGCCATGGAGCTTGGACGCATACTGATTTTAGGCACGATCACTCCGGCGACCACATCGTTAGTCGGAACGCCGGGAATTTTGACCCCGCAACGATGACATTCGGGCCGGAAGTGCCCAAACGGCCCGATGTTGCTAGGGGGTTCCGGGGGGCATGCTCCCCCGTAAATATTTGAAATCTAAAAGGCGTGAAACGCAATTCCCTGCATTCTCAAGGCCCAGTCTTGAGGACCCAAAGTGCCTGATGTTGCTAGGAGTTCCGGTTTTTTAAATGTAAGAGGCGTGAAATGCTAGTTCCTGCATTCTCATGGCCCGATGTTGTTAGGGGTCGGGGGTATGCTCCCCCGGCAAGTTTTGAAATCTAAGAGGCGTGAAACGCCATTTCCTGCATTCTCAGCAAGTTTGAGAATGAGAAAATGTGCTTTCCCAGGGTGTTCAGTTTAGAGAGGGTTCACTGTAAATCAGACATTTGATCATTCTGAGCCATAACTGTGTGTTATTCGATCATGAACAGACATTATCACCAGAGATAAATGACCAAGAAACTCATCAAAAATATTATCACATATGTTTTCTTGGTGTCCGGTTTAGAGAGGTTCCACTGTAGTTGAATCCGGTAGTAGGATTGGTACCAATCCTGTCACTGTTATGGGGTACACTACGCTGACTCCGGTGTCTTGAGGACCTGGCATCAGATTAGGTTATTATAATTTCAGGGTTGAATAAATATTTTGCTTTGTAAATATTCAGTTCTGATGTTGGAATCACACCCCCACCCCCTGGTGCCAATGCTAAAATGTATTTTTATTTTTTTTAGCATTGAAACAAAGAGTAAGTCCTAATTAGGAGATAGTAAGTCCTAATTTCCTAATTAGAAGATACTAACTCGATCCTAATATTAAGAGATAGTAAGTCCTAATTAGGAGATATTAACTCCTAATTTGGAGATGTTAAGTCCTAATTATGACATAAATATATTTTAGCATTGGCACCAGTTACTTATTAGAGATAAAGATAGATTATTATCGTAACATAGAATTCAGTACTTGTGGTACTTTGAGTGGTAAATCTGTAATATCACGCCGTTAAACGAATGTAACAGTTCGGCGGAACGTGGGAATATATTGGCTAAAGGCATTTCATATCTTTTTACACATTATGATACGCTAGGCGATGTTTCACTATGGGTATGGTTGTAGATTAGTATACAGATGTGCGGCTGTTGCAACTTGTCTGGCTGTCAATATGGAACTTATAGCCAATGAGATTGATCAGTGCAAACGTGAAGATGTGAAGAGTGTAATTGTAGTCAAGAGGTTACGACCTCCGACTGTCACTCTTGCAGCCCGGGTTCGATCCCCGATCACGGCACTGGGGTTTCTGAATTACAATTGTACGTTCCGCTCTACCAGCTGGTTCTACCATATAGCGGCTTGATCCGCGGGAATTCAAAACATGAGCCACATTTTTGGGAACCTTAAATCGAGCCACAAACAAACAAACGAGATGTAAATCCAGAAGCAATAGTCCAGAGCCTTCCTAAAGACCCATATATATCTTCTAGTTGAGAACATTTGAATGTTGATTTCAGAAATATATCATTTATGTCTTAAACAGTATTCTAGGTGGAATTTTGAAAAATGGCCACCAGATACTAACCAACTAACAATATGATTCCAATATGCATGTAGCATGATAAAATAGTGATTTAATGTCTGTAACGCTTTTCTGATGTAAGTTGTATGTATTTTCAATGTAGACATCAAGTTTGATATTGTTAGTTACTGATAATTCAATATGGCCACCATCCTCCACAATGTGAATGTCCGCATGGTCGTACCTCGAAATCAGTTATTATTAGAAGGTTGATTTCAGCTTCATTTCCCACTAATTCACTGATTTCTAATTGATTGGAGGACATTATAGGGATTTGAGGTCCCGGTCACCAAAAATCCAAGATGGCCATCAATTGTAACATTGTTTGTCCGATAATACTTCTGAATCTATTTCACATACAGTAATATGTATACTTGTTTAGTTCGCAACGTTTTTGTTGCCTATTCAATTGACTGCTGTGTTGTCTATGTCTGAAGTATTTGTCACCAGAAGCCCAATGAAATAGTTGTCCATAATAACCAAATGTAATTCCATAATTGTTATAATTGAAACAGATTAGTGATGCGATAAGAGTTTCGTTTGAAGATAATCATATACATGTAACAATACACAACTAGTTGATAGATATAATACTTCTCCCTTCTTACGTTGGAGTTTCTGTGTCATTTGCACGCATATCACATGGTGCTGTAGAAAATCTGAAATACACATCCATGATCCAGCCTTTCACTCAGCTGTTTTCCTTTGGAACATTTCGAAACAGAGCTTGGCGAGCCGCTGGTATTGTCGCTGTTGATATAATTTGGCAGAAACTGATCCAGATATCAGGTACTGCCAAATAATTTGAGCATCACCAAGTAATACAATAAAATTGTCAGCCACTTTGCATGATGCTCCATCATTCCCAGTGGCAACATTTTAGATGATTAAGAAGTTCGCGCAGAGTGAATATGCTTTACACGGCGAATGGAGAATTAGCACAAAATGTAAATATTAATGCACTGGCATATGGGATAAAAGAGAAGCAAATGAAATTCCTGACGCTTGTGCTTCATGTCATCATCTGCATGTGAGATGGACAGATCCATAGAGAAGATATCGGTTATATTGAATTATACAGATACCGCATTAAGTCATACTTCATCGAGGTGTGGAGAGAACATGGTTTGAATCTGTTATGGGTAAGTTTGCTTCTGGTAGGCGGCAGTAGGCACTAAATACACCTTATACTGTACATTTTTGACGATAGACGTGTGCAGTGGACATGCGAACCTGAGAAACAACTGGTTACTTGCTACAACGCTAATGATCTGTTTGCAATGAAGTTGAGAAAATCGTGTTCATGTGTTGTCCATTGCCAAATGCAAAACTTCTTAAAAGTCTGATCAGACCAATCTTTAAAAGTATGTCAAGGATGCTCCACCAACATCAAACGCACATGTCACCCACCTCAAGTGTCACTTAAACTCAAATTCACTCAGTTTTACTACATGCTATTGACATTGTTCTTATTTAACTATCCATTTAGGACGATGACACGATGCTACTGCGGACATGACTGAAATAGCAAGCAGTGCTACACAAATACTACACCATATGTAACTGCTTTGCCACAAGTCACTGGAATCAAACTTCTAAGAATAAGTAATATACACAGGTAATGACAGCATATAATGTTGCATCCCAGCAAGGGTGGCACTAGATATGTGTAATATGAGGAAATGATGTCGACCGAGGCGACAGCCGAGGTGGCATTATTTTCCGTGGGTTAACAATATCCACTGTCCTCCATGCTTTGATGTAACATTTACATTTTTACCGAATACACCGACATACATGAATACACACTGTACTGGAGAAATCGTACTTCTGGACTAAGCCGTGTTTGTTGATATTTTCTGCAGACTGGATGCATCCAATCAGTTAAGAAACAGGGAATTAGTGGAAAATGATACGTGATTTAACCTTCTGACCATTATGTGTTTCGAAATAACCCTTAGACCGCTATCTTAACTTTTTGTCGTCTGTTGTTAATTTTCTATTTTCCATTTTTATCATCAAAAACATGCTTTGACAACACTTTAGAATAATTTACAACATGCTTTGACAGTACTTGTGCTATCAAAACATGTTTTTATTGAGAAATAAGGCAAGATATAAAAGTAACCGCAGACGACATTTGTTGTGAGTGGCGGTCTAAGGGTTAAGATCATGTTGAGCTTGACAGCTACAAATGTAGACCCGCGCTGTGTTCCGGCATTAGGGGTGTGTCCCGGCATTAGGGCTGTGTCCCGGCATTAGGGATTAGGGGAGTGTCCCGGCGTTAGGGGTGTGTCTCGGCATTAGGGGTGTGTCCCGGCATTAGGGGTGTTTCCCGGCATTAGGGGTGTGTCACGGTATTAGGGATGTGTCCCGGCATTAGGGGTTGTGTCTCGGCATTAGGGCTGTGTCCCGGCATTAGGGCTGTGTCCCGTAGGGCTGTGTCCCGACATTAGGGGTATTGTGTCCCGGCATTAGGGGTTGTGTCCCGGCATTAGGGCTGTTTCCCGGCATTGGGGTTGTGTTCCCGGCATTATGGCTGTGTCCCGGCATTATGGTTGTCTCCCGGCATTAGCGCTGTGTCCCGGCATTAGGGGTGTGTCCCTGCATTAGGGGTGTGTCCCTGCATTAGAGCTGGTTGTTACAATGTACTGGTGCATATTCAATACAGGGGTGTCGGAACTGGAACTGTTCCGACGCCTGCATTGAATATAATATAAAACTGAATGTAAATATTGTTTATGCATTTTTTTCTCATTTCTCATCAAAAGTGTATGTTGTTACCACTCAGTTGGCGAGAAGGTTCAGCTGAGTGGTAACAATTGCATACACTTTGGTGTGAGGGGAGCGACGACACCCATTAGATTAGCCGGACAAATCTTATGATGCTTCCGACACCCCGGCAATATCCCCCAATATCTCGAATGTTTGGCTGTCTAATTCCCGCCTCTGATGATGTTTGCATTTCCAGTGTATACACCCTCTGCCTACCATCACACAGGGCGAGGAAGACATAAGTATAAGCCATACAGTGCCAAGAAGTCTCCCTAACAGCACGGTTAATGCAAAAAGAAACATCCGTTGTAAATATATAAAATATGCCTTTTATTTTGTTTTTCCACTTAGGATAAATTTAGCTGGAAATCAGCGATATTGGGGACCGTGTCAAATAGAAAAATATTTGTTTATTATAATCTAAAATTTAGCCAGTATATTCAACATAATTGCCTTTTTAATTCTAATAATTTAATACATAACATGTTTGCAGACATGTGCACGCGAGGCAGCCGTTGATACTACAATGTAAACGTAAGTTCAGCACGTGGTAATTATTTGAGAAGACCCCTTAAACTTACAGGGGGCGTATACTGCCAGTAACCGAGTACAACAGTTCGGCGGAATAACATCACGGTTGTAAAGACTTCCTGGTTCGACAGATCACCCAATATCGCAATTCGGGTATTTCCAAAATGCGTCATGTACAGACCCGATTATATTTCTTGTTTTGTGATATAAGATTAACATCAATCTATAGAACGTCGGTATTGTACGTCCAAGATAGTCATACCACAGTATTGGACTAATTCCCGGTCAGCGGTAACAGACACGGGTAGACCGCATGCGAATAATATTAGCAGTGATAGTAAATTGGTTACATATTTGCCTAAGTGTGGCTGTGGCTCGGCTGCGGCTGGAGTATACGATTTGTGACCAGTGTAGTTCTGATCAAATAAATAGCACATTCCTGTAGCCTGATAAGGATCTATATTGCTTGTTATAATCTGGGATTAAGCCCCATTTCTCCATTCACTGTCACTTTTATATTTAGAAACTTGCAGAAAGTCAAAGCAATACAAATTTCCATGAAAACCAAACACCGTCACGAATGGCCTCTTTGTTTTTGTTGTCGTGTTTCGCATTGGGGTACGCGCAATGTCAGGGGGTTATATATATTTAGACCCCGGCCCACTGGGCAGGCTTCTGACAGATCCTGTATGCGCGTGGTGTGCATATAATCCGCACTGATAACCACACGTGAGCGGTCGCTGTGTCGCAGGCGTTCGGCTGTATGATAGGAGGGTATAATAATATTATATTTTACACAACTCAAGTGGGTACTAGAAACACAATCTTACAACTAGGGTATAGTATGTACTTATAAACTTTAGTTGTGACAGCATATGTTTGTTTCTTTGTTTCTATTGTGTACATGTAGCATTGGGGGGGGGTGGGGGGGGGTGGGTGGGGGGGGGTCGGAGCGGTCGGGACCCGACACCCCCCCCCCCCACCCCCCGCCTCCCCGACCCTCGAGGTCTATTTTTTTAGCCTAGAGGTCCACTTTTTAGACCCCCCACCCCCCCCTAGATACATCAGGCCCCTTGGGCCTTCGAAACGACCCCCACCCCCTTCAAACAGGTCTGGCTAAGTAGCATAAGGGGGTCAAAATGTTACCACCTCCCTCTAGAACCCACCCGCTACGCGCGGTGGCTTCCATCAGGAAGGTGGTGTCATTGTGGATTCCTATATACTACTTGGATTTTCCCCCACTGTTCGGCTGGTGTGGATGAGAAGAGTGGGAAAATGTTTTTCATAACACGACGAGACCATATACTTCCTCGAGTGGTCGGATAGGAACGCCGTTGTCATGCAGTTGTTTACCATAGCGATCTCGTTTGTAAGGATAGAAGTTAAAAAAAAATAAAACAATTGTTTAGGTCCAGCCACGGCGCGAACTCACAACACACGTCTCAATAGAGTGGCGCCTTAATCCACATGACCACTGAGGCTGCTATGAAATACAAGCCTGAAGATAAACACTACATAATGTTGCGCAATAATCGATAAGGTGAAATACACCCTATTAGAGATAAGAATCCCTATGTTATACTCAATATAATACAGTAATCCGTCATAAATATCGACAACTTGCACCCTATTAGAGACAAGAATTCCATTGGTTATACTCAGTATATTACAACAATCTGTCATAAATATCGACAACTTACACCCTATTAGAGATAAGTTATCCATTGGTTATACTCAGTGTATTACAACAATCTGTCATAAATATCAACTGACACTCTATTAGAGATAAGTTATCCATTGGTTATACTCAGTGTATTACAACAATCTGTCATAAATATCAACTGACACCCTATTAGAGATAATAATCCATTGGTTATACTCAGTATAATGCCTACCATAAAGCAAATGAGAGAGCAAGCTAAGAGTTGGGGAATTTCCCTAAGAGGTTTGAGACTCAAGAAAGCTATAGCAGATAGGATAAGTGACGCGCGAGCCGTCGTCTACGAGAAGAGGCTGCGGCGTGCGGTTTTGACAGGACGACTGCCTGCCGACCCCGAAAAACGCTCCGAGAAATTGGAGAACGAGACGACGGCCAGTCTGCGTGCCACTGCTTACGCGCAGCGTGTAAATGACGATCCCAACGCGCGCAGAAAGGCACTATTCAAGGCGTACTACAATAAGATTGATCAAGGTCTGATGGGGAGACCTCCTAAGAGTAGGAGAGATATCGCCAGAGCTTTGGTGGAGGAGGGTCCCAGGGTTCTCACCGAAAAAGCCGAAGTTAGGGAAACTGTAGATAGGGGTAGGAGGAAGATAGTATGGACCTTCGAGAGGGGGATAGACGGGGAGATCGCTAATCGCATAATGAATAAATTTGCCCAGAGATGACCACGGCATGTTATCTGAGGTATTCGTGCTCGTATCGTATTAGGAACATCGAGACCTACGCTACTATGATATATAACAAACAATCAAAGGGCAGTCCGTGGATAAACGAGATCGCCAAAGCGGAGAGTTGGATAGCCGATAGAGAGAAAGGTAGAATGGAGATCGACAAAGTCGATAGACCAAACACAAAATGGACCTTCGTTCGTTGGATATCGGTCGAGGTTAAGATGATCATCGATGCGCAACAACTTCTTATGGGAGATGGAAAACTCACCGATTGATTTTGACAGAAAAAGGGAATGTATTCCGTCGACACGTACGACGACTACTTGTGTCTGTTTAGGTGCATAGCCATCCACCGTGGAGGGAGACCCGACCGCTGTTGTGAGAAGGAACGAGCTCTGACTCGCGAATACCTCGGGCACGATAACCGACCGGGTAGTAAGGGAATCCCCCTGGATGATATTAAGAAGGTCGAAGAGAGCTTCAAGGTGGGCATTCGAGTTTACGAGCCCACCGCCGACGGAGTGTGGTACCTAATGAAGTCTCCGGCAAATTACGACGCGGTTAGGGTAAATACCATGACGATAGGAATGTTTAGAGGTCACTCGTTCCTCATAACGAACCTCCGCAAGATGACGAACGAGTACGGGTGCTCCGGATGTCAACAACGGTTCACAAAGTCGTGTCACATGCACTGGCACGCGACCACCTGCATGGGTGGGAAGACCGTGGTGATATGTCCAGGTAAAATGGTAGAGAGAACGCAGTCGGCATACGAGAAGGCGTTCTACCCCAAGGGGTCAGCTAGCGCGATGTCGATTCGATGGTTAAGCAGAGAAGAGGAGAGGGTGGGAAAGCACATACATCACGCGAGATGCGGTCACGGCGGCGAGAGGTGGGTGGCCGGCGATCCGGTCGACGGCTACTGTCACGAGACCAAGACCGTGTTTCAGTTTCACGGATGTTACTGGCACGGGTGTCCGACGCATTGCAGGAGAGGTACCGCGGTAGAGCTGTACAGGAGGACGAAAATCCAAGACGCCAAGATAAGGAAAGCGGGTTACGAGCTGGTGGTGATGTGGGAGTGCGAGTGGTTGAATGAGGTGAATCCCTACTATCCACAATCGCCGCGCGAGGAGGAGACGACTCTGTACCCTCACCAGATAGTCTACGACTTCGAGTCGTATCTCAACAAGTCGAAAACCACGCGACCCACCAAAGACCTGACCTTCGAAGGCGAGCACGTTCCTATATCTGTGTCGTTGGGGGATACGATGCACGAGGGGATCACCCACATCTGCGAAGTTCGTGACCGAGCTGCAGAGGAGAGGCAATGCAATCAGGGACGGAGGTTAGGGAAGGAATTAGGAAGAAGTATCTGCCGACCGACATAGAGATGCAGTCGAAACCTCAGCGAGAGAAGATCGTCTCGTGGATCGACCAAGTCCCGGTGGTGGGGTTCAACTGCAGCAGGTACGACCTGAACCTCATCAAGAGGTACCTTGTCGAGAAGTTGGCGGCCACCGTGAATAAGGTGATGGTCGGAAAGAGAGCCAGCACGACGATGTTTCTGTTTACCCCGGAGTTTAGATTTCTCGATATCATCCAATATCTGGGACCCGGTACCACGTACGACAAGTGGGTTAAGGCGTACGACTGTAAGATGGTAAAGTCTCACTTCCCGTACGATTGGTTCGATTCCCCAGAAAAACTCCACCATCCGGGGCTGCCAGACTATCCCGAGTGGTACTCGAAGTTGAAGGGTGAGTTCCTACTGTCGTTGTCCGAGTGGAAAGAGTGCAAGAAGTTCTTTCGAGAAAAGGGGATGAAGACGTTCCAGGAATGGTTGCGACACTACAACGACTGTTTCTAGAGGCACTGACTAAAATGACGGAGTTCTACAGGGAGAGAGGCGTGGACATACTCAAGGATGCCGTGTCTCTGCCCGGTGTTTCCCTTCAGTACCTGCTCCGCGGGTCGATCGATGGGAAGGCGGAAACGCCCGAGCTGTGGTCGCCGAAGGATGAGACATACGTGATGATGAAGGAGGGATTGGTCGGTGGTCCGTCCATAGTGTTCTCCAGATACGCCGAAGCTGGCAGGTCGACGATCAGGGGTCAGGTGGCGAGTCGGGAGGAGAAGATGTGCAAGGCGGTGCTGGGGTACGACGCAACTGCGCTGTACCTGTCTACCCTGTCGAAAGACATGCCGTGCGGGGAGGAAAAAATATGGACGATTGACGACCCGGAAAAACAGTCGCATATAGACCGTTTCGTGAGGAGGGCTTGACGCGACGAGTGGTTCGGATTTGCGGAGTTGGATATAGAGGTCCCGGAAACGTTGCGAGACAAGTTCTTGGAAATGTCACCATTATTTCAGTTGTCGAGGAAGCAGAAGTCCCGGAACACATGTTAACATATTTGAAGGACACGGATCGGAAACGAGGAGATAGTAAGAAGCTCGTGGGTGCACTGTCCGCCAAGAAGATGATCATATACTCCCCGCTGCTAAAGTGGTATTTGGAGCACGGTCTGGTCGTCAAGGCGGTGCATAGTGTGATAGACTACACGACCGGCAAACCGTTCCAATGGTTCGTTAAAGATGTCACCGCCGCTAGACGGACGGGGGACGTCAACAAGAGCAAGGCGGTGTTGGCGGAGATATTCAAACTGGTTGGCAACGCGTGTTGTGGCAAGCTGATAGAGGCACAAGAGAGACACCTGAACACCACTTATACGAAGGATGAGAAGACTGTCGACCGGGCACTGAGGTCGGCGTGGTTCGAAGACCTGCAGGAGATTGGGGAGGCTTACGAGATATCGAGCAGGACTCGAGTGGTGATCAACAAACCGTTTCAGTGTGGCATAGCGGTCTATCAGTTGGCCAAGCTCCGGATGCTGGAGGTCTACTACGACTTCTTGGACAAGTACGTGGATGGCGGAGATTTCGAACTGATACAGATAGACACTGAATGCACTTCGCGGTGTCTGAGAAGACGCTGGCGGAGGTGGTGAGAAAGAAGATGAAGAGAAAGTTCAACAAGGAGAAGGCCGAGTGGTTGGTATGGGACGATTGGAGCAACAGAACTCCGGAACTGTTCAAGCTGGAATTCGTTGGAGATAGAGCCATCGCTCTGTGCAGCAAGTGTTACTACGTGAGCGGTGACGGAAAATTTAAGCACTCGGCCAAGGGGATGTCGAAGAGGTCTAACGATCTGACATGGGGATGGTACAAAAGCGCTCTCGAAGGGAGAGGGACATGGCGGATAACAGGGGATTCCGAATGGTTAACGGTTTGATGAAGACGTACACGCAGGAGAAGTTGGGGTTGTCGGCGTACTACGACAAGAGAAGAGTGATGGAAGACGGGGTACACACCGAGCCTATAGGATAGGTAAAAAAAAGGAATCTGAAAAAGGGGAGACAACTGACGGAAAGATTCTGACGAGCTAAACCAACGGGTCGCCCGCGCGAGACGGCAGAGGGCTTGTGAGCCATTTTCTTAGACTTGATGGCATCTACGGGCTTCTTACCGATCAATCTGGTCACCTCACAGTTCAGTGTGGAGACCACGGCGGACAGCCTGGTCACCCACTCGGTCGATCGTGTATGAGGGTCTACAAGCTCTTTGGCGTATTGGTGTCCGAACTACCTCTCAGCCAGGGTTCGATTGAACTGCTCCATGATCCCCTGGTCCCGGTGGAGGTTGACGCGGCCGCGTCTAACAGAAACTTCGTGTTTAGCCAACAGTTAAGAGACCGCGCCCATGAACTCGCGGCCGGGATCGACCTGGAGAAGATTCGGCCATTTGAGAGGACTCCTCTTATATATTCGGGAAAGAGCATCGGCCACCTCCATAGACTCCTTCGTGGCCAGTGGCTCAGCCCCCTTATAGCGACTCGCTACATCAACGACTGTCAGGGCGTACTTGTACGTCTTGCGACCGACGCGATCGTGAGGGAGAAACAGGAGGTCCGCTTGGTGGACTTCGTTCGGCACCGGCACGTCGAATTTCGGACGTGGAATATTGCGAGGCGCGGGTAAATAGATCTGCCAGATGGCCTGCTTCTTGAGCCATTCCTTGGCTGCATTTTCGGAAACCTTGGTCGCCGCCGCGAGGTTCTTGATGGCCGCGAGTCCCTTCCAGTAGCCGCGGGGGCTGTAGTACGTGCTAGCTATCTTGCGCGCTAGGCGAACCGATAGTTTTCTATCAATCTTGCGCGTATCCATCGTATGCGAGGTATTCTATTAGATCGAACAGTCTCCAACACGCCCACGCCAGATCGTCAGGTAACTGCGTCATCGATACTAAACCTCCTTTGTTAGAAGTTTCGCTGCAGCTGCCGGTTAAAGTTCCAGCTCAGCTCGGAGGAATCTAACATCCTCTTTGCGAAAAGGGTGGCAGCGTTTTCGTCCTCGTGCCACGTCGAGAGAGAGCCTTGGGCCAGACGGATCAGACCTTTTGCACCAGCTAAACGGTGTTTAAGGGCCGTGTAGCCTACATCGAGCAGAGCGTAATAAAGCTCGTCAACTAACATCGTTCTATATATATATTTAAAACAAGTTCAATTGCTTATTGCTTTTGTAATATAGTAGCTGACGAGTCCCGTCGCAACCATTGCCACGACGACGAACGCGATCTCGCGGTCTTTTTGGGCTTCTGACGGTACATAGAAATCTGAAAGTTGGGGCTCGGGATCCAGCGGCGCGAGACTTTTCTGCGGATATGCCCGCGCGTACTCGCGAATGGCGTCGTCAACGTTCCGGAAAGTTTGCACGGCGTGATTCTCGCGGCGAAGATCTTCATTGATCCAGTCCAGACGGGCGGTTCGTTTTTGCGACCATGCTGCGCCTGCGCTCTTAAGTTGTTCTTCAGCTAAATCGTGACGCTTGCGCTCCTCATCCGCGTCGGAGTTTTGCAGTTTCGAGAAAAAATAGTTGCTACCACTGAACGTCAATGCGTTCGACACCGCACCACCTAAGAGCATTGCGATCGAAGCCATTTATTTCCATATATTAGTGGGTAGAATTCCAGCTTTAACTAGATAATCTCGGGTCCCAACTGCGGCCGCTACATCCAAGATCACGAGACCTACGTCTCTCGCGGTGTTTAAAGGCCGTGTAGCCTACATTGAGCAGAGCGTAATAAAGTTCAATTGCTTATTGCTTTTGTAATATAGTAGCTGACGAGTCCCGTCGCAACCATTGCCACGACGACGAACGCGATCTCGCGGTCTTTTTGGGCTTCTGACGGTACATAGAAATCTGAAAGTTGGGGCTCGGGATCCAGCGGCGCGAGACTTTTCTGCGTATATACCCGAGCGTACTCGCGGATGGCGTCGTCAACGTTCGGGAAAGTTTGCACGGCGTGATTCTGGCGGCGAAGATCTTCGTTGATCCAGTCCAGACGGGCGGTTCGTTTTTGCGACCATGCCTGCGTCTGCGCTCTTAAGTTGTTCTTCAGCTAAATCGTGACGCTTGCGCTCCTCGTCCGGGTCGGAGTTTTGCAGTTTCGAAAATAAATAGTTGCTACCACTCAACGCCAATGCGTTCGACACCGCACCACATAACAGCATTGCGATCGAAGCCATTTATTTCCATATATTAGCGGGTAGAATTCCAGCTTTAGCTAGATAATCTCGGGTCCCAACTGCGGCCGCTACATCCAAGGTCACGAGACCTACGTCTCTCGCGGTGTTTAAGGGCCGTGTAGCCTACCTCGAGCAGAGCGTAATAAAGCTCGTCAACTAACATCGTTCTATATATATATTTAAAAAAGTTCAATTGCTTATTGCTTTTGTAATATAGTAGCTGACGAGTCCCGTCGCAACCATTGCCACGACGACGAACGCGATCTCGCGGTCTTTTTGGGCCTCTGACGGTACATAGAAATCTGAAAGTTGGGGATCGGGATCCACCGGCGCGAGACTTTTCTGCGGATATACCCGCGCGTACTCGCGGATGGCGTCGTGAACGTTCCGGAAAGTTTGCACGGCGTGATTCTGGCGGCGAAGATCTTCGTTGATCCAGTCCAGACGGGCGGTTCGTTTTTCCGACCATGCTGCGTCTGCGCTCTTAAGTTATTCTTCAGCTAAATCGTGACGCTTGGGCTCCTCATCCGCGTCGGAGTTTTGCAGTTTCGAAAACAAATAGTTGCTACAACTCAACGCCAATGCGTTCGACACCGCACCACCTAAGAGTATTGCGATCGAAGCCATTTATTTCCATATATTAACGGGTAGAATTCCAGCTTTAACTATATAATATCGGGTCACAACTGCGGCCGCTACATCCAAGGTCAAGGCTACTGAGGCTCGATATTACCACGGCGTGATAAACCGCATTCACTATTATTTTACCATCGTATTCAGCCATTGCATATAGTGATAACTATAATTATTGCATATAAAAGGGTTCGCGAGCAGTGTTTAAATGGGGTGCAATCGGTTTCGGAACATTCTTCCGAACCGTGGCTGGTTGTCGCGAAAGGTAGTTCCGCGCACACAGGATGCCCCCAACTGCTAGACCATCGCCAACAACCCACGGGATGATCCAGGTCGGAGCCACAATCTCCGATTTCTCTTTCAACGGCGTTGGGGGAACTGTAGGAGATTGAACCGCAGCTGCCTTCGGACGTTTTGCTGTTTCAACACCCAACTGCCGCTCCTAAGCTGGTGCGGTTGGAGTTGGAACAAATAACGACTGTTTGGCCTCTCGAAGCTCGGCGAGTATTGTATCTTGTTTAGCTTTTCGGGTGGCAGCTGCTGCCCGCCCAGCTGCCTGCCTGTTTGGGTTTTTGTGTCGTGCAATCGGAGATAGTTCCTCCAACCGCACCTGTGCAGTTGGAGGTGCAATCAGTGATAGTTCTTGTGGTGCAATCTGCTCCGTCACTTTCGCGGGTGCGTCTTGTGTCATCATCATTTTCTGAGCATATAGTTCGTGGGCATATATTTCCAAATTGAAGTGCTTAGCCGTGGTCAACGCGGTTGTCAGCGGAGTTAAGAACATTCCAAACTTGTGATAAATTGAGCAGCAGGCTGTTCTAAGAGTATGTCCTACAAAAGGGTCAGTCTCTAGATCGCCAATCAACCCCGCGGTGTTTGGTATAGGGAGAATTATACTAACAGCGGTAGCGTACAGATGAATAGCCGCCGATGCGAGAGTTTTCGTCATCTCCGCACCTAACCTTGATTCGTATCGCGCATACACTTTATCGATCTCCGCATCTGACATCTTATCCACCTGACAAACTGAGAGACGCCTACCGAGATAATGCTCCGATTGCCCCTCCCCCCCCCCCCCCCCTCTCAGCAACCAGCGCAGCTAGCCGCTCGCGTCGCGCCGCTTTTTCATTCGGAGTCGTATCGGCAGTCGTGTCGGCAGTCGTTTCTACAGTTCCAACCGTGTCGGCAGTCGGCACGACTGTCTCTTCCATTATCTGATAGAGAAGTTCGTCGCAGTTCATTATTTTACTTTTAATAATTAGTACTATTCTAACTAATCTCATAAGTCTAACATATTGCCAAGCGCACCATCCGATACTTATGAGCACCGTTATGCTCGCAACAAAGCTCGCAGCGGAGCAACAAATTGATTCCCACATTGTTCAGCATTTGGATCAGCATTTGTTAACCATTGTTGTTCAGCATTTGTTCAACATTGTTAACCATTTGATTTGTTAAACATTGTTCAGCATTGTTCAGCATTGTTAAGCAATTGCTCAGCATTGTTAAGCATTTGCTCAGCAGTTACTAACGAGTGTTAAGCACAATCTAAGCAATTGCTTAACAATGCTGAACAATGCTGAACAATGGTTAACAATTGCTTATTACTTCGTAAGCAGTTGGTTGCTCAGTCTTTATCAGAAGCTTGGCGTGCTTAGTTTCCGAAAGCATCTGTCGAACCTCCAGGCGCACCTCGCGCGTTGGGATAACGTCGTTCTCTCGAATTCAGTCATCGAATGAGTCTCGGTCCTTGCAGTGAATGAGGGTGACCCATTTCGTTTGCTCTCGCAGATCCTTGAGGACGGCGTTGTACTTCTGAGTGGAGATCCATACGCTTTGCCCCGCATGCCGGCCAGAAAATGCGAGCTCGGAGAGCATGTCCTTCTTTTTGGTCATCGCCGCCTTGGCCGAGCAGTCGTCAATCACGTATAGGGTGGGCTCGCCTTGAAATCTTTGATATAAACCACGCAGCCAATCGTGAAGCCTGTCACCGGGGTCAACGACGTATACCTCAGGGTTGGTCCATATCCACGGGCGCCGCTGATAAGTCTCGTTGTGTCGCACAGTGGGACACAGGATCACAATGTGTCGAAAGACATCACGGTAGGGGCACTCGATCAAGTTCAGGATGAAAACCGTTTTTCCACATCCTGTCTGCCCACATATTATGGCAGAGTGGGCATCCTTCGGTAGAGTTATATCAGTAGAGTGCTGAGACGTATCGACCATCTTCGATGTTGAGTTGCGCGTCTGTGATTATATATAGATACACGTTCAATGCGCCAGCTCCGTCCGCCTCTTTGGTTATCTGGATCGTCACACCCTCGCTCGCGTTCTCAGCTTGGCGTCCACTACCGTGCATTTGATCGTCGTCGCTGGCTCGCATGTCTAGCCATAGAGCGTACTTGGAAGTCAGGAACTCCGAGAGGGAGACGTCCGAGAGCTGCAGGTCTTTGGCAACAGCGGCAACCTCCGGGGAGCGCTTAGAGCCGGCAGCAAACTGCTTTCTGGCTTCGTCCCACTGCTGGTGCCCGCGAAGGCCCTGGCTGTAGAGCTGATTGGGAACTCCCTCGATCGTCACCTCGACCTTCGTGATTTTGGGGTTATACAATGTATCGCTTTTTCTAGCCCCTAGCTCGAACCGACCCTCCTCGAACAGCACCAGTATGCCTCTCATCGAGCGTGCGGGGATGTTGACGTTAATATTCCACAATGTGTCGATTTTGTCTTTCTTCATCTTGCGATGGCGAAGAATTCGGTCGTAAAGTATGGCAACGCGCCCGGCGTACTGTGTTCTGATCAATCGCGCGAGTTCGGGCATCGTGACCATGTCGTACTCCAGCGAAACATTGTCGATCGTATACGTCGATGCCATGTCGGTGGCTATGAGAACTCGGCCGTAGTCGTTGAACGTTAGTTTGTATTCGAGGCGCTCTGATAGTAGGGCATGTGACTCTCCAGCAACTCAAAGTCGAGCGGGATGTAGAAGCGGTTGCCGTAAGCGGCACTTGCCTTGTCACCAGCCCCGATTCTAAGTCTGGTTACGTTCTTATTTCGGCTGGTGTCAATACCCTGATAGACCGCGTTTTCGCGCTCTTGCGCCGTCTTCCACAGGTCCTGGTAGCAATGGTAGACGTCGCTGTCGTCGATCGACATCACCTCATTACCAGAAATCTTTATCATGGTCTTCTTGACGATGGCGCGACCCAGGTTCTGAACGACGGTTCGGTTCGCGTCCGTCGACGTCAGCGAAATAGTGAAAGCGAGGCGAACAGTCCCCGGCACAATGACGTTGCTAGCTCCGAGGTTGGGGAAGTGGGCCAAGAGCTGCTGGTTCTGATCTATCGTCGATGGGTTGTTCGTAATAACGATGCTCTGTCTCACACCTTAAGCTCCGAGGGGCTCCCGCAGTCTGCGGTATGGATTGAGTTTGCGGCCGTATTGACTTGAAGACATTATTGAAACTATATTAAATCCGTATGGTTTTTTGTTTAATACATGGTTAATGATGGCTGGTCGCGATATTGGCATGGACGAATTCGATCGCACTACGGGCGACCGAGACGATTACCTCGATGACGATGACATCGATGATTATAAGAGCGCCGACGATGCCGAAACGTCCTTCATAGAGACACCAGCCGGTGTGAAAATAGTTGGCGCTACCGTCCATCTAAATCGGGAATTACTCGAGACAACTGTAGACGACTACTACAACAATTTGGCAGAAAAAGGGAATGTCCCATCTGTCGGCCGCGACTACTTCAAGTTCAAATTGGATCGGGCCGGCAGGTTGCGACTAAAAGCAACATCAAATCTCCCACTCGTCAACATGAGGACCGGAAAAATCCTAGCGCTGAGCACCATTGCCGGAAACACGGGCGGTGGCAAAATAGTAAAGGGGCGAACTAGGATTCGTAGAGGGGTAAAACAATTATGCCCGCCCGCGCTGTAGAGACCCTACAGTCTACCGACGAAACGATGGCGAAGAGGGCCGCCGCGATAGAAACTTTCGAGCTCAGCGAGATCCCTCGTGTAGCCACCGACGCTATTCGCACAATGGAGATCAACGAAAGCGAAATACTCAGCACGATGGATGACCCACCCTTACCTCTTCGCGAACTCCGGGGACTCGATAAGGCTATGCAAACAGTCCGGGGCGAACTGGTGCTTAACCTCTCCAAACTCATATCGCTGGATGAACATATAGCGCTAGAAGAAAGGAGTCCGTGACGATAGAGAATCTACCGAGCGGTCGTTGCGAGATGAAAGTGAAGCTCGCTTGGAGGCTGCCTCGACTAACCGTGAGGCGCTCCGCACCCAAAAAAGTCGGATCCGCGAAACAATCTCGAGGTTCCTGAACGAGGAAACGACACTCGGTGAGCTTTTTCGCTCTCTGTTCAGAGAGCAAGGCATCACGATAGCAAGCATCTTCGCAGCTCTCACCATGACTATATCGACCATATTTCTAGCTATCACTGGTGGTACGGCGGCTGCACCCGCTTCAGCAGCAGCACCAGCGCCAGCACCAGCACCCGCGCCATCCGGCGGAGTCAAGGAGTGGGTACAAAAGCAACTAAAAGCACTTGCCAGTCTCCTGGCTAAATTAG
The DNA here is from genome assembly GCA_029237695.1 of Conchocele bisecta. Classification (NCBI taxonomy): domain Eukaryota; kingdom Metazoa; phylum Mollusca; class Bivalvia; order Lucinida; family Thyasiridae; genus Conchocele; species Conchocele bisecta. Next base: position 9,249 of record JAQRGA010000049.1, on the reverse strand, counting down.
CCGGAAAGGCGGCTGCCGCGCTGCCTGGGTTGATCGGGGGCCTCGTCTCCTTCTTGCTATCTATATTATCAAAAACGGCCGGATGGTTCGCCGAGAATGCGTGGGCTTTAATCGTGGCGATCGCCGGTCTCCTACTATTAGCCTCCCGAGAGTTCCTAAAACCAAAGCGCGAATAGTCCGCCCGCCACGAGGGCAACGACGAGCGCTAATTTATCCTCCTCGTGGGCACTAGTTCCGACGGAACTTGCTTGTGCATCAAGTCCTATTGTGTCAACATGCTCGGGAGCGAAGGTGGTGGAGCTTGATGAGACACTAGTTCCGAAGGAACTAGATGGGATGCTTTGTACTGGGGTGGGTGCTTGCGGTTTTATGAAATCGTTTCCATGCGCGGTGAGCTTGATGATATCCGCGTTCACGTTCGCGTTATGGCCGAACTTTTGTTTGACGGTGGCGATTACGATCATATTATTGTAACCGTCAACCGGGTCGTCTCGTAGTATCATATTACTCGGCGCCATATACAGACCTATTCCAAATACATAGTCTACTGGGGTGCGGGCATACTGAAAAACGTCTTGATACTGCTGAATCGCCGCCTGGGGGTTCACCGGAGATGAGATGGCGTCCTCGACATTCGCCAAGAACTGTTTCTGGCTATCGAACGCCGTCCCGGTTCCTATTATACCACTGTGCGCTTGCGCCTGTGCGCCGAGGATGGCCCAGACGTATGTGCGAATGGAGTCGTTGAGGCGAGTAACCCCGGCCTGTGTGAACCCCAGACCTTTATCTAACATAAATGTACCACAAGCGTCCTGGACCGCAGCAGCCTGCTGTATGTAATCGACGTGAGCTCGTTTCGGAGGTAGCCAATCGCAGGATGAGACACCGCAGTGCCGACCTCCAGACACTTCCGGCCCGAAGGTCATCGTCGCGGGGTCAAAATTCACGGCGTTCCGACTGACGATGTGGTCACCGGAGTGATCGTGTCTAAAATCAGTCTGCGTCCAATTCCCGGACTGGCCCCAAATGAGAACGTCCCCGAGACTAGTACTGCTAGGAAATGCTTTCTGGCGCCAGTCCGCGTCTTTTGGTATCCCAAATTCGTTACAAAGTCTTTCGAACGCCCTACGGTCGTATGTGTTGGAAATGGGATCCCAGCCGGCGTCCTGCGGCAGAGATATTTTCTGTTCTTTGAGAATCCGGCTAATAGTGTAGTACGCGTGAAAGTTGTAAACTGCCTTCAAGAAGGGATCCTCAGTGGCTAGATGGTCCTGAGAAGAAACCCCGCATCCGGCTGTTGCGCACCATACGGCGAACTTGAGATGATTCTGCCAAAACTGTATCGGCGTCGCTTTCCACCCGTTTACAGCCTCCATGGTAGTAATCTTGGGCAGCCTATATTGTTCAAAGATGTCGGGGAAGTTGGTTCGAAAGCCTGTTCCGCCACTAACTTGTATAGTGGGGTGCACAAGCCGGGGAGCGCCCGCCTTAGCGGCGTAGACCCCGCCGACCGCGTACTTTGCGTTATAATTAAAGCCAAAAGCCTTGATATCCATTGAAAAAGATATTATCATATTTGCTATACTCACCAATGTTCAAAAAGAGAGTTGTGAACTTCAGAAGTCAATCGACAACTGCTGCGGAAAACGGCAGGCCGGCCTCAGATCAATCACCTTCACGGTCGTATGGCAAAATGTTAAGGCGTACGAAGGGTTCGGCTACATGAAGAACGGACCACCAGGTATTTGGAGTTTCAGAGAGCTCCAAGCTTTTGTAGCGTCGGAGCTTGATGGTCGAGCCAGCATCGCAATCTCGAAAGCCACCGGATTCGCGACCTTGCCGTCGAGCGCGCCTATCGGGTAAGGATCACCCCGACGTTGGCTTTACAGCTAACAACATACCCTTCTGATAATAAGGGGTGGTTTAACCCGGGTGAGCACGTCGGCGACATCCCAGTGAACTTTGCCTTCACGAAAACTCTCAGGGTGCACCTGGATCAACTGAACACATCGTACAACACGTTAGACGTTAGACGGAGCTCCGAGCACATTACTAAAAACTGTGCACGCCAGCGCCAGCGACTGTTTCTATGGTGAGACCCTGACCTTAGACTTCTCAACCCCCGAGATGAAACGTTTGGAATCTGGTCACATCTACGAATTGAAGATCTCTATTCTCGATGATAAAGCTCGAGAGTTGAAGAACGATTACCCGATTTCGATCGTTCTCGAAATAACCGATTAAACATAATATATTTACATATTAATCATGAGCATATACGGTCCAGGTAGTTCCAGCGCAGAACAGGACGTTCCCGTCGCGGGCGCAGCATATGATGAAGCCACTATGAGAAGGCTGGAGGGAAGGATAGCGCATGCCCGCACAGAGGCAGCTACGGCGATTGCGCACGTTCAGCGATTGCAAGCTCGAAAACCCGCCATAACATTTTGTGCGGAGGAGCGTGGTTCACTGGGCGAGGGGGCCTACGAATATTCATTCGGTGCCAACACGAACAACAGATATGGGGGATACACCATGGCAGCGTCCGGGACGATTCTGCGAATGGCGGTCTGCTCGGTCAACTTTCGCGGACACGCTGCTACCGAAATCCGAGTGAATCTCGTCCTGAACGGGGTAGAGCAGAAGTCTGGCATCACCAAGCACACGGGGCAGAGGTCAGGATTTACGATATTCGATGATGACACTGCAATTAAAGTTTCGGCAGGTAGTGTTATTAACTTTGTAACAAAAGTCGCTGACCAAGCGACTTCCTCCACTAGTGCAACACTGTTAATAGAACTTGATTTATGATGAATGACGAGAAACTATATCCGCACTTACCTTCGGGGACGGCCGACCCGGCATCCTTTAGGATGACCAGGATCGTCGAGATACAACAGATTCTCCAGCACGAGGGAGAGACGCGGACGGGTCATGCGAAGAAATATAAGCGAGCAGTCAATATAGTCGAGGGAGTGAGCACCGCGTTAGCCTCAGCTTCCGTTGTAAGCGGAGTGGGGAGTGTGTCTTTATTGTCAACAGTCGTGGCTGCACCGGTAGCGGTGATCTTGAGTACGATAGCGGCGGGGGCGGGACTGCTTTGCATGACGACCAGACTCGTGGGCCGAAAACTAGAGGCCAAGAGTCGAAAGCACGATCGAATAGCGGTTCTCGCGAGGTGCAAGAAAAACAGTATCGACGTTATCGTGTCGAAAGCGATAGCCGACAACGATATATCAGATAGCGAGTTCAAACTGGTCGTCGAAGAGATGGCCAGATACCAGGAGTTAAAAGGCACGATCCGGTCCAAGGCCCGACCACAAATTCTAACGGACGAAGACGTGACAAAAATCGTCATGGAGGGGAGAGCCGACGAGAGAAAAAATCTCCTCGCCCGCCTCGGGACGTGATATGTTTATTCGCGTGTCTGCAGCGGCAGCAGGAGATCCCTCCACCGTACAGTCCAGCTGTTCCGACGGCCCCTCCATACGGAACATAAAACTCTTTCGGGCCCCGTTACACCACCGTGACTTATCAAAACTACGCATCAGTCGGTTCTATATTTTCTAACTGACTTTCTGATTTCAATTATTACTAAACGATAATACTTGCGAGCACGTAATTCCTTGCTAACCAGTCTATGAGAAGCGCGAATGCCACCGCATGGTGGACATAGCAGCGACTCGAATCTGGTCAATAACCCCGCAATGCCTACATGGGCGAGGCGAAACTGACTCTCTTCTCATCCATGCCCGGTGATGCTTGCAATACTCGTAAATACCTGTACGATGACACATCTCGTGACTACCTGTCTTCAACCACGCGCAATTAACTAGAACCATTATGTGATTACATATACTGAGTATAACATAGGGAGGGCTTATCTCTAATAGGGTGTAATCTCATTGATAACTTCTCATCCAGTCGAGGAAGTATATGGTCTCGCGGTTGATGAACAATATGTTCCACTCTTCTCATCCACACCCGCCAAACAGTGGGGGAAACTCCAAATAGTATATAGGAATCCACAATGATACCACCTTCCTGATGGAAGCCACCGCGCGTAGCGGGGTGGTTCTAGAGGGAGGTGGTATCAGTTTGACCCCCTTATACTACTGGCTACGTGCCTGTCTATGTCTAACATTCTATGTCTATGTACAGCCAAGGATCTGTGTAATATGTCTCTGACCATACAGACCAAAAACCCAGCAATGTAAACACTGTTTTGTTTATATCCAGATGAGCGGCAATCTCGTAGCTTAAATCGTTGGGTTAACCCGTGACCGTGACCGCCCCCAACCGCAATCCTTATATCCTCATAATATATTGGACCAGCAATGTATTTATATTTCATTATTGAACGGACCAGGGACCTACATAGTGTGCATTTACAAGAATGTGAACGGACGTAAAACATAATTCAATGGAATAATGTTCGTTTTATCGCAATGATCAGGTGCGGATCTAGGCGTGAGGCGTATCCGGCGCACGCTCCTGTAAAATTGGTCGAGTTTAGATTTTAAACCATTTTTTACGTGGAAAGATCTGATTGTGTCCATAGTTCTCACCCAACGTGTATGTTGTTACACTCAGTTGAACCGTCTCTTCGGTTCAACTGAGTGGTAAACGAGACGGTTCAACTGAGTGGTAACAACATATACTTTTGATGTGAAATAAGAACAAATGCAGAAAATAATTATCTGAATTGTATGAAAGTTGACGATCATATGTGTCTCATTTGCCGTTGAGAATACCCCCCTATAGACCTAAATCCTGGATCCGCCCCTGATTATAATGGTAACCCCTCAGCACCAGTCGCACGCACATCGGGCATGGTATACGACATGGTTACACTCCAATTAGATAAAACGTCCACTCGATATCACTCGAGGTTGTAGTGTAGCACTAAATCATGTAGATATCTGATAGCAGGGATTTAGGGTACTATGTATCGTGGCTCTGCTGATAGCAGCGACGATAGAATGATCTATACCATACAGCTATACGTCGGGTGTTCCCTCAATTTCGCCCACTTGATTGTCAAAAATACTGTATTTATGGAAAATATATATTATAGACAGCATAAGTCAAGTACATATTTACACTAATATATACCGATAGTACGTTCCAAAATGACCCAATAAATGTATTGTTCATGTATTGGTCCAGTCTAGTCGAACAGGGCCTACGCTGTTTGTCATTCAGTCAATGAAGTGGCTTTTAAGGTACATAGCAGATCTACACTTTCCATGCTGCCGGTGAAAATAACATCCAACACATGACCGAGTATTTATCTTTTCTCTCTGTAAATGTCATGGAATTTCATTAGAATTGCCTACTCCATTCTAATGAAATTCGAAGACATAGTAATGACATTTACAAGGAGAAATAAAAGAAAATATAATTAAGTGTCGTCTGCTATTTGTAAATTATTTATAGCACACACGTTTCTCAGCATGCACAATAGTACAGGTATCTTTTCTCAACAGAGATCATAACTGTCACTGTGGAATGCAAGAGATTTGACGTTCTGTTCTGTTCTGTTCTGACAACGTGTCATCTTTCATGAATATGCTATATTTAATGGCATGAACCCGTGTGTTAGCATTAGAGAAACACGTTAATGTGATACGAAAATTAATATAAATCTTCTTTTTAATGTGTGAAGTTTAGTGAAACTGGCCCCAGACGCCGCAAATGCTCCAACATGTCTTAACGAGAGCTCCTAGAATTGGTACAGAAAACGATAGTTTGAATATATTAATTAGTAATATAACAAATTGCGTCATCAGTCATTATCTAAATGTGATCTTGAGTATTTGCGTCCTGCAGCCGCTCAGTATCAGTTGACATACTGGCAGGTGCGAGACGGACCATATTGATTTGTTTAGTGTGGAAACTGCCACACCCTACACCTGAGCCGAGAACTGCGGTTGTCATGGTAACATGGACAACACACGTGATGTAGTCTCACCTGAGGGTGATTTCTTTGTATCGGAGGACATTGATAGATATTGCACCAAGATTGGTGATAACTCCTGGGATTCCCAATGCATCTGGGGATGGGGAACATAGCGCACGGCGATGGCCGGCTGATCTGGGGATGGGGAACATAGCGCACGGCGATGGCCGGCTGATCTGGGGATGGGGAACATAGCGCACGGCGATGGCCGGCTGACTGGGGATGGGGAACATAGCGCACGGCGATTGGGGATGGGGAACATAGCGCACGGCGATGGCCGGCTGACTGGTGATGGGCAACATAGCGCACGGCGATGACTGGTGATGGGCAACATAGCGCACGGCGATGGCCGGCTGACTGGGGATGGGGAACATAGCGCACGGCGATGGCCGGCTGACTGGTGATGGGCAACATAGCGCACGGCGATGACTGGTGATGGGCAACATAGCGCACGGCGATGCGCACGGCGATGGCCGGCTGACTGGGGATGGGCAACATAGCGCACGGCGATGGCCGCCTGACTGGGGATGGGGAACATAGCGCACGGCGATGGCGGCTGATATGGCTGTTTAATGGTACAGTGGACCCTCTCAAAACCGAACAACCTTGCGACATCAATGTGTTCAAATATGACGGATTTCACTGTCCAATATCGTTGGTGATTATCAGTGTTCATGATTGCAATGCACACAGGCATGCATTTCAGTGCTCTTACATCGGAATTACAGTGGAGCATCTCTAAACCGGACACCCTGTTGACCTCCCAGTATACACTGGCCGTAGCTCATGGGTATCCACTTTAACGTGGACGGACGGACAAACTGACGGACGGACGGACGGACGGACTGAATTACGAAAACTATATACCCATCGACATACTTCGTATGCCGGGGCGGGGGCGGGTATAACTATATTCAGCCCTGAAATTAAAACAACCAGGCCTGGTGCCAGGTCCTCACCACACCAGAGACACTTGGCCCCACTACCTAAAAGTCATAGGACCAGTCATAATAGTATTACTTTATAATGGGTATAACAACAACTGTCACGTACCAAAAATGCACATATGGGTCAAAACAGGGAGATCGGGATTCCGGATGAAACCCATCCTTAAGTGTACCTACCCAAGGCTTCTATTCGCATGCTCCCAACCAATCGGTACATAGAACTTCTTGATTCCAATTAGCAAACGATTCATCACCAAAAGAGCTGCCATATAAAAAAGAAAACAACAACAGGGGACCGTTTCACTAAACTTCGTACGACTAAAATGTTCGTAAGTGCAAAATTATGATCGTCTGTAAATATGACATTAACAATGTTTTCGTGTAAACAATTATTGGATATGCAGCCTATGCTCAATACATGTAAATCCATCAATTGAAATTGTCAGACGATCCTAAATTTGCACTTACGAACATTTTAGTCGTACGAAGTTTAGTGAAACGGGCCCAGGACGGTTGTGATTCCATCCCACGCGAGTTAGAGACAAAGGTCACGTGTCCAGTACGTCCGTACTATGAGGAAATGAAATGTGTATACGCCGACTTGAGTGATGCTGTAATGTTTGTTATTTATTTATAGATCGGCTAATATATTGGTTATCCATCGAATTCTGAAAAAGTTTGTAGCAACCCTTTTCTCCGCTATTCGGTAATCTACGAACGCGAATTTTTCTGTATCACTTCCAAATTGCATCAACCGATAAAGTTTGCATTTTTGGCAATTATCTCCGTTTAAAACTTTACTTATAGCCAAATAACACAATTTTGAATACTTAATGAGCTGAACGCCTGAAGAGATTTAACCCGGAAGTTATTGTTGTTGAAGTCCATAGTTGGCTCTAATGGCCATATCGCCAACATACGCCGATTATTGGGCTAATTTAAAGCTTTTATTTATTAAACAGAACAAGTTTCAGCCACGTATAATCGCGTAAAATGTGTTTATTCGGCTAATTTATAATCGACCTCTGCTCAAAATCTCCTTACTAGCAGCCCCAGCATTTTCGGGTTTATCCCAGCATCTCGGGTTTATCCCATTGGATCGCGTATGCGCGTCATTTGACGCTAGTTAATATTCACAAAATGTTCCACCAATCAAAACGAAGAATTGCCCTTCATAGCCAACTTTGATTTGTTTACGTATCATGCAGGGATGGCAGGGATGCATCCAGCACGCGCGATTGCGGCAATCCCCCTTAATTATTGTCAATGCCGCAAATTATTGATTGTCTTGCGCCGACATCGCGCAAAAAATCACGGATGGGGCACATTAGGCCAATTTGGGCATGTGCCTGAATACGCAGGAGCTTGCGTCTATTTTTAGATGACACTGTAACCGCTAGATATATATAGCCCTGGTAGCTCCGCCCACTCGAGTGCTGCCACAGAATTCGGACAAACACACTGTGACTACAACTTTGTGTATTGCGGAGTGTAATTTGTAGATAAATAGAGCATACAGTACAGGTGTTACGCTGGAATATTTCGCAACATAATGGTGACAACAAAACATTGCTGCTATGGCATTGCTGCTATTGGATGGATTTGGGAACGGGTTTCCAAAACCTGCACAAAATCGAGAAAAATGTCAACGCTGGGTACAGAACTGTGGTCGAAAATAGTTTACCATTGACATGTTACCAGAGACACCTACATATGTTCATGATGCACTTTACCCTGATTTGATCGGCTAATAACATCATGCTCTGCATGACTTTTCATTTGTTTATTGGTGTTTAACGACCTATCAACAGCTAAGGTCATGTAAGGCCGGGCAAACGGGTTCGATCCCGTTTTAACCTGCTGCATTGGTGGGGGGGGGGGGGGGGGGGGGTGATCCCAAAATCAGAACGGAATATTTACATCGAGATAAAATATATTCAGCCCTGAAATTAGAATAACCTGACCTGGTGCAAGGTGCCATGCCACACCCTTCCCCTAAAATAGGATTACGAGTAATCGTAATATTCACATAAGGGGTATAACCGGATTCAACTGTCACATACAAAATGCCAAAGACGTATGTGAGGGCCAAACCAGGTCTCCAGTCGGAATTCCGGTAAGGATAAACCCCGATCGTTAAATTGCTATACTGTAATGGAAACCGTAGTAAATTAACCCTTATATAATGCGGGAGACGAAAGACAAAACTTGCCGTCTGCTGTTGTTTTGCATTTTGTCTTCTTTCTCCATGTAAACATTCCATTGGAGAGTACTGCCAAACTATTTATTTCGCCGACAAAAATGGACATTAAAATATGAACAACAGACGACACACTTGTA